>JACCIX010001081.1:15000-55000 GCA_025506515.1 Flaveria trinervia | reverse complement strand
AGCGACCCTGTTGTCGCAATAGACTCGAAGGAACGAAAGTATAAATGAACGAAAGATTTTGTATGAAAGAACGAAGTATGAATGAACGTAAATGAATTATCAGAATAATGTACATAACAGGATCTTGGTCATTCGACCTCAGTAATCGTGGTTGAGTGCCACGAAGAGGGTAAAGTCTGACCGGATCTAGATAGAGAAGTGAATGATAATGTAACACGTGAATGAGCAAAGTTAATGAACGAAATGATGAGGATAATACTGATATTATCTGCATGTACGTATGATGTATGATGGTGAATGAATGTAAAGTAAAGTATGTTTTATTTATAAAACTAGAACTCACTCAGCAACGCTGACTTTGATGTGTTTCTAGTTGGCAGGTAATGATTGCTGAGGATGGCACGGGCGACTACTCAGCTCTCTTGGGATGGCATTCTTTTGAATAATGTTTTTGCATTGTAATGTGAACAAGCTATTTTGTAATGAATGTTGTATTAATTTGCAAAAGCAGTTACATGGAAATGAAAGATTGTTTAGTTTTCCGCTGCGATTTTATGAAACACAAGTGTAATTATAGGTTTTATGTGCAATGAGAACCCAACTGTAAGCGTCCCGGGAACGGGGACTTACAAGTTGGTATCAGAGCCAAAGTTTAAGTGAAACGGGTAAATTTCAATATAAACCTAATCTTAAACTGAGAATGGGATGGAAAGGGAATGGGATGCCCATCTGAGTAGCTACGTGCCATCAGGTATTTTCGTAAAGTTAACCGGTTTTATGTGCGCATGGTATGTGTTATGTGTTGTATGTGGATTTAAATACTGATGTAGTCAGGAAGGTAATGCTTGGGGTGTGAAGAGTAAAGTAAGTGGCTAATCACAACTGGCCACTGTAATTAGGGACTTACTATACTTAACATAAACTAAGCTGTTCCCTTGAATGACTGTGTTGGTGTTTGAATCTTTCAGTGTGCGTGTGATGGCCGGAGGTAGATCTTCGAAAGCTTCACGGGGTGGAGGTCACGGTGTTGAACCACGACCCAAAAGAGGGAGACCCAAGTTGAGAGGGTGGTTCATGAAGAACCAGAGACCCCTCATCCGGAGGGTGGCGACGAAAGCGCCAATCTGAGAGCCTCAGTAAAGGAGGCTGTTGTAGAAGAAGTCCATCAGATCATGCAGACAATCTTACCGTCTGTGGTGATTGAAGTTATTAAGGCTGTACGAGAAGGGGAAAGAAAAGAAAGAAACAGATCCTCTGGAGAACGGGAACAACCAGAGCCGGAAACGGTTCTATCTGATGACGAAGAGGAAGAAGAAGAGCCTGCACCGGAGACGGCACAAGGATGTAATTATGGGGCTTTTATGAGATGCAAGCCCCCTACTTTTGATGGAAACAGCACAGCTGCAGCTGCTCACTGGTGGGTGAGGGAAATGGAAGCTGTTCTCGATATCAGCGAGTGCCAAGAGGACCAAAAGGTGAAGTTTGCTACCCACTCTTTTGTGGATTCAGCTCTGTGCTGGTGGGACAACATTGTCCAAGCTGAGGGTAGTAGGGCCATTAGGAAAATGAAATGGCCTGAGCTGAGAAGGTTGGTGATTGAGGAATTTTGTCTTCATCGGGAAATGGACAAGGTCGAAAGGGAGTTCTTGCAACTGGAGGCGGGAACTATGACGCACCAGCAGTACACCACTGAATTCAACGAGATGGCACGTCTGGTGCCGGATCAGGTGACACCTTTGTCACGAAAGATTAAAAGATATATTCAGGGTTTGCCAGCGGATATTCGCAGGCACATGATAGCTGCCCGGCCGAGTACGTTTAGGTCGGCGGTGGATTTGGCAGGGAGATTGTACGATGAGAGGACAATGGTGGTGATTGAGGGTGGCAAGAAGAACGGTGGTGATCGAAACTGGCGGGGGAAGAGGTTTGGTCGGGGTGATGCCTCGACGGGTAATAAGAAGGCACGAGCGGATGATCGCCGTGTGGTCACATCAAGTGCGGGGTCGAAAAGGTGTGGCAAGTGTGGAAGGGAGCACGGCGGGGAATGTAGGTTTGGGTCAAACTTATGTTTCAAATGTGGGAAGGCGGGGCACCTGGCAAGGGACTGTCGTATAGTCCGGTGTTATAACTGTGGTGAAGAGGGTCACATAAGTAAGGATTGTAAGAAGTCGAGGGCTGAGAGTTCTGGGGTGAAGAGAACTAGAGGTGAAGGACTGAGGGCAAGCGCCAGAGCATTTACCATGACACAGGAGAAAGCTAGGACAGACCCTGATGTCATGTCTGGTACATTTTTGGTGAATCAAACTTTAGCTTCTGTGCTATTTGATTCTGGTGCTAGTAGGAGTTTTATTTCTGCTGCTTTCTATGCTAAGCTGCCTGTTAGTAGTAGACGTGTTGATGCGCCCTTTGATGTAGAAACTGCCATAGGTAAGTCTACCAGGATGTCTGAGATGATAGAGAATTGCGATGTGGAATTAGAAGGTCACAAGTTTCCTGTTAGATCGTTCGTGATGACCTTGGGTGGTTTCGATTTGGTTCTTGGGATGGATTGGTTGGTGGACTTCGAGGCGAACATTGTGTGTCGCAAGAAGATGATTCGGTTGACAGCGCCAGACGGAAGTTTGGTAACGGTTTATGGTGATCGGGTTACTACGATTCCAAAGGTGATCTCAATGGCTGTGGCGGGAAGGTGTATGAGGCGTGGATGTAACGCCTACTTGGCTTATGTAAAGGATGTAGATGCACCAACACCACAACTTCCTGATGTATTGGTTGTGTGTGACTTTCCAGACGTGTTCCTAGAAGATTTACCAGGGGTACCACCTGACAGAGAAATTGAATTTCAGATTGATCTGATACCGGGTGCCCAACCTGTTGCCAAGGCACCATATCGGTTAGCTCCGATGAAGATGAAAGAGTTGATGGAACAGTTGCAAGAGTTGCTTGATAAGGGGTTCATTAGACCGAGTATCTCTCCTTGGGATGCTCCGGTCCTGTTCGTAAAGAAGAAGGATGGTAGTATGAGGATGTGCATTGACTACCGCGAGCTGAACAAGTTGACAGTGAAGAACCGATACCCCTTACCGAGAATAGATGATTTGTTCGATCAGCTTCACGGTGCCAGTTGGTTTTCAAGAATAGATCTTCGGTCTGGCTATCATCAGTTGAAGGTAAAGGAACAAGATATCCCTAAAATAGCTTTCTGCACACGCTATGGTCATTACGAGTTTCTTGTCATGTCCTTTGGTTTGACCAACGCGCCAGCTGCTTTTATGAATTTGATGAATCATGTGTGTCGGCCGATGCTGGATAAATCAGTGATTGTGTTTATTGATGATATCCTGATTTACTCGAGGAACGAAGTAGAGCATGCCGGTCACATTCGGGAGGTTCTAGAGACGTTGAGAAGGGAGAAATTGTATGCTAAATTCTCCAAGTGCGCGTTTTAGTTGCGCGAAGTTCAGTTTTTGGGTCATGTGGTGAATCCTGACGGGATAATGGTGGACCCGGCGAAAGTGGAGGCGGTTATGCAATGGCAGTCGTCGAAGACGCCATCCGAGATTCGTAGCTTCTTGGGTTGGCGGGCTACTTTAGATAATTTATCCAAGACTTCTCTAAGATTGCTTCTCCACTGACTAAGTTGACCCAAAAGGATGTGAAGTTTGTTTGGGGTCAGGCTCAAGAGAAGGCGTTCGAGGAGAGATTGACTCAAGCTCCAGTCCTGTCCTTACCCGATGGAAGTGAAGATCTAGTGGTTTATTCTGATGCTTCCTACTCGGGGTTGGGATGCGTGTTAATTCAAAGAGGAAAGGTTATAGCCTATGTATCTCGACAGTTAAAGGTTCATAAGGTCAATTATCCTACTCAAGACTTGGAGCTAGCAGCCGTGGTCTTTGCGTTGAAGATTTGGAGGCACTACCTCTACGGGACGAAGTGCACCATATTCACTGACCATAAGAGTCTGAAGTACTTCTTCGAGCAGAAGGATCTAAACATGAGGCAGAGACGGTGTTGGAGCTTATGAAGGATTTTGATTGCGAGATCCATACCTTCCGGGCAAAGCTAATGTGGTGGCAGATGCCCTTAGCCGAAAGGAAAGGCCCGAGCCGATTCGGGTGAAAGCATATAAGTTGATCATGACCTCCGATGTAATGAAGCAAGTCAAAGAGTTCCAAGATGAGGCATTGAAAGAAGATCATCTTAACTCTGAAAGAATGAGAGGTTTGGTCGCGGAATTGGGTGAAAACACACTCGGTGTTAGTACCGATTCGGTCGTGTGTGGATTCCTCGTTTTGGCGATCTACGGGTGAAGATCATGGATGAAGCTCACAAGACTTGATACTCCATTCATCCTGGTGCCACAAAAATGTACCATGATATGAAGAAAGATTATTGGTGGCCAGGTATGAAGCGCGACGTGGTGGAGTATGCGAGTAAGTGCCTTAATTGCTTACAGGTGAAGGCCGAGCACCAAAAGCCGTATGGGAAGATACAACCTTTGGATATACCGGAATGGAAGTGGGAGCACATCACCATGGATTTCATTACAAAGCTGTCGCGTACCCCGAAAGGGTATGATGCCACATGGGTGATAGTTGATCGCTTGACGAAGAGTGCTCACTTCCTACCGATCCGCGAGACATGTTCGTCAGAGAGGTTGGCTGATCTGTCCATCAAGGAAATTGTAACTCGTCATGGTCTGCCGGTGTCTATTGTGTCGGATCGCGACACCCGGTTTACATCTAAATTTTGGAAGAAGTTCTACGATGCTATGGGGACGAGGTTACATATTAGCACGACTTATCATCCCCAGACTGATGGTCAGTTAGAAAGGACCATTCAAACACTGGAAGACATGCTCCGGGCATGTGTGATTGATTTTGGTGAAGTTGGGATGACCGCCTACCGTTAGTCGAATTCTCATACAACAACAGCTATCATGCCAGCATTGGCATGCCTCCATATGAGATGTTATACGGTAGGAGATGCAGAACACCCATTTGTTAGGGTGACATTGGTGAAAAGGAATTGGGGAGCGTCAAGGTAATCGAGGCTACGACTGAGAAGATTGAAAAGATCAAAGCCTTTATGAAGGCAGCCAAAGATAGACAGAAGTCGTATGCTGATAAACGACGCAGGCCGATTGAGTTCCAGGTGGGTGACCGGGTTATGTTGAAGGTCTCACCTTGGAAGGGTATTATCCGATTCAGAAAGCGGGGCAAGTTGAGCCCAAGGTATATAGGCCCTTTCTGAATCATTGCTCGTATAGGAGAGGTGCCTATAGACTGGAGTTACGGATGAGTTAAATGGAATTCACCCAACATTCCACTTATCTCATCTAAGGAAGTGATTAGCAGATGAAGATATGATTGTCCCATTGGAAGATATCGAAGTAGATGAACGGCTCAATTATGTGGAGCAACCAGTGGCAATCATTGACCGAAAGGAGAAAAGGCTAAGGAATAAAGTGGTTCCTCTTGTGCGTGTACAGTGGAAGCATAGGAGGGATCTGAGTCAACGTGGGAGACTGAGGAAGAAATGATACAGCATTATCTACGTTTGTTCGACGAATAACAGGTTTCGGGGACGAAACCTATTTAAGGGGGGTGGACTTGTAACACCCGAATATTTTTTATTTTGAAGCCGGTGAAGAAAGAAAAGAAAATAAAGTTCAAAGTCGAGGGACCAAACTAGCCAAGGAAGAAAAGTTGGGAAATGTGGTGATAGTAGGGAGAGGGCAGCCCACTCTCCCCACACACCCCACATTTCAGACTTCATAGAGAGAAGAAGAGAGACAGGAGAAGAATAAGAGAAAAAGAGTGGTTCGGGTGGCCAAACTCGTTGTGTAGCAAGCCAAATCGAAGCCCTTAATGTTGTGCTCGTTTGTGTGAGTTCTAGGACTCCACTTTTACTTGTTTTCAACCAATTTTGGGGCTAGAAAGCATAAAAACCCGTTTTTTGTATGTGTATGTGTTTGACCCATTTGGGTGTGATATGTGTGATGCGTTTCGTGTATGTTTCTGGCCTGTGTGTGCTTGTATGGTGTTATGGTATGCATTCCTAAGGTCCAGAAGGGTTAATTTAGGCTTAAAATGGGTTTAGATGAGTTTGGAGGCCGAAAACCCTCGGCTGCAGTCGGGATGAACTCCACTCTGCATCAGCTAGGGCTAGGCGACCGAATGGAGGCCATACGGCCGATTGAGGGTCATTCGCATGATTGGGATTCATTCGCACGATTGGGAATTCAATCGCACGACTAATGTTTCAGTCGCACGACTGGGAGTCCAATCGCATGGGGAGTCATGCGACTGAGGGTTCAGTTGTATAAGTGCTTTGTCGCATGAGTTCATTTGCATTAGATCAGTCGCATAGGTGCCCATCCGCATGTGTTCCATCCGCATGAGGTTCATACGCATGGCTGGATGTGCATTCGCCTAAATGTTCATCCGCTTGAGTTCAATCGCATGATGTTCAGTCACATGGAGGCCATGCGACTGGAGGGTGTCCATACGCACGATTAGGGCTGTTGCACCCGAAGAAAGTGTAGTTAGACTTCTGGCTTTCGGGGGAAAGTGCAGATGTAAGTCTTGACGTAAAGGTTTCCCGTAAGAGCATGTAAGATAGCAGATATGGCCTTAGAAGCATGTAGGGCATAGAGATGATGATGTTGCATGTTATGTATGTATGATGTTGCCTTGTATGATGTTGATGCATGTTAATGTTCCTTAGTATGATGTATAATATCTTTCCTATGGCTTTACTTATTATGAGGAATGAACGAAGTATTATGTAACGTAAAGTGAAAGATAATGAAAGAGGAACATGATGATGAATGCATGCATTAATGAACGAATGAAAGAAGTCTTGCAAGCATTGGATATCAGGGTCCTTCTTTGTGATTGACCAAACATGTAGTGCCTCTACCGCTTACCCCTAGTACTGTGGCATACGTTTAGCTGTTCATTTATTGACTTCGGCCCAGTAGCTAAGACTGATGGTTACTCCTAGTATCGTGGCATACGTTTAGCTGTTCATTTATTGACTTCGGCCCGGTAGCTAAGACTAACCGGGGTGTAGCACATGGTATTGGTACGGTTGATGTCCGATGCGCAAGTAAAGTTATATAGAACGAATGAACGAATGAATGAATGAAGAAAATAATAATGATATTATCTATGCATACGTATGATGTGTGATCATGTAAAAGTAACGAATGGTTTTATATGGAAGTAAAGTATGTTTTATAATAAAACTAGAACTCACTCAGCAACGCTGACTTTTTATATGTTTTCCAGTTGGCAGGAAATGATTGCTGAGGATGGCACCGTGAAGATACTCAGCTCCATTTGGGATGGCATTCTTTTGATGGATGTTTTTGCATTATAATGCCAACAACTATTTTCTAATGAATGTTGTATTAATTTGCAAAAACATTTAGATGGAAATGAAAGATTGTTTTAGTTTTCCCAACTGCCCGAACAAGTTAAGGAGGCACAGATAGAAGCTTTAAAAGTATAAAACATTGGTTCTGAGTTGCTAAGGGGAATGGATAAACAGCTAGTGGTGAAAGAGGATGGAATTTGGTATTTCATGGATAGACTTTGGGTGCCTGTTCATGGAAATCTAAGAGATTTAGTATGAGCGAGGCACACAAATCTAAGTATCTATACATCCTGGATTCGACAAGATGTATCATGACATAAAGGCTCACTATTGGTGGCCTAACATGAAAGCGGATATAGCTACGTATGTGAGCAAGTGTTTGACTGCTCGAAAGTAAAAGTGGAATATCAAAAACCATCCGAACTGTTACAACAACCGACATTCCAATGTGGAAATGGGAACAAATCTCCAGGGATTTTATTACTAAGCTACCCCAGACTAGTACTGGTTGTGACACGATATTAGTTATTGTGGATCGATTGACAAAGTCTGCTCACTTCCTTGCAATTAAGGAAACTGATAAGATGGAGAAATTAACTTGATTGTACCTTAAAAAGATCGTTTCGAGACATGGAGTACCGGTCTCAATTATTTCCGATCGTGACGCTCGTTTCACGTCACATTTCTAGCAATCATTGCAAAAATCTTTGGGTACACGGTTGGATATGAGTACTGCACATCATCCACAAACGGATGGTCAGAGTGAGCGTACTATACAGACGTTGGAAGATATGCTACGTGCTTGTGTGATTGACTTCGGGAATAACTGGGAAATTCACCTACCATTGGTGGAGTTTTCTTATAACAATAGTTATCATACTAGCATACAGGCAGCACCTTCCGAGGCGCTGTATGGGAGAAAATGTCGATCACCAGTTTGCTGGGCAGAAATTGGTGATAGTTAGATAACAGGTCCCGAGTTAATTCATGAGACGACTGAGAAGATTATACAGATACGGAACCGTATGGTTGCAGCGCGAGACAGACAAAAGAGTTATGCTGACAAGAGACGGAAACCTTAGAGTTTCAGGTTGGTGACAAGGTTTTGTTGAAAGTCTCACCATGGAAAGGCGTAGTTTGGTTTGGCAAACGAAGGAAACTAAATCGAGGTACGTTGGACCATTTGAGATAGTGGAAAGATTAGGTCCAGTAGCCTATCGATTAGCCCTATGATTCGTTAAGTGGAATCCATGATGTATTTCACGTGTCAAACCTGAAGAAGTGCGTAAATGATGAATAATGGTCGTACCACTAGAAGAAATTCAAGTGGATGAACAATTGCATTTTATCGAAGAACCAGTTGAGGTGATGGACCGTGAGGTGAAAACACTTAAGCAAAGCAAGATACCTATTGTTAAAATCCGTTGGGATTCGCGACGTGGACCGGAATTCACATGGGAACGGGAAGATCAAATGAAGCTTAAGTACCCTCAACTATTCAAAGGGACGATGCCATCAGACGAAGGTATTTATTTAAATTTCGGGACGAAATTTCTTTCCACATGGGGATGATGTGACAACTCATCCAAAACTCACTCGATTTCGATTTCTGTGCGCCAATGCAGTAGACCAGTGATGGAACACTCTCACCATGTAACGCAATTTTCGGGACGAAAATTCTTTCAACATGGGGATAATGTGACATCCGGTAAATTTCCGTTACCAAACTCCGTTAGTTCCGTTAAGTCTTGTATACACGTGTCGTGAGCACACACTAGTTGTCGTTTAACGTTAGTGACCTAATAATAATGGATAATGTTAATTTAATGTGAATCTAATTGATTATGTGATTATTGGGTTATGTTTATGTGTTTACACGTTCTTAAAAGGTTAATTAGAAAATTAATCGCGTAACGCGGAAACGTGCCTATTTTTCGTATGTCTTGCGTTTTTATAAAGATAAGATATATAATGATTTTCATAAGTTTTTATCTTTATATTATGAAGTTAAAAACACTTTACAAAGAGTTTAAAGCCTAGTTTTTATAAAATACAAATTACAAGGGTTAAAAGGGTAAATATGTAAATTAAAATTTAATAAAACAACTCCAAACCCTAGCCAACCCCCCTTCGGCCGCGATCTCTCCCTCACACCTCTCCCTTTGCGAAAATCAGCCAAGAACAAGCATCAAAACATCAATTTGAGTCAATTACAAGGCATACAACACGTAGGAATCATCAATTGCAAGTTAATACACATTTAAAGGTTAGATTTTTCATGTTTTTGTGAGTTTTTGTTTAGGGCCGAACCCTAATTCGTGAATTGGCCTTCATGGGGTCGAAATGATGTTGTTGGTGATGTTAGTATGTTAGTTAGATTGAATACATGTTAGTTAACGTTGATTATGCATGAATTCTATTTTTTTAGTGGATTGATCATGAACTTGTGTATGAAACAAACCCTAGTTCGAAAATGCTATGATTATGCATGTGGATGATTGTTTGATGAATGTATGATGTTTAGTAGGTTGTATGAATGTTAGGATACATTGATTTTGCAAGAAATTGGTGAATTGAAGTTGGTGTTCATAGGTTACTAATAATAGTAACTTTATTTTGCATGTAATGATGATCTAGTGATGGATTGATGTTATGGATGTGTTCATGATGATGATTAGATGCTAGATTGTTGTTATGAATGCTAGAAATCTTTGAATGGATGTTGTTGGTTCATAGCTTGCGAAATGTAGAAACTTTTGTTTATGAAGATTGTTAGATTATGGTGATTAGGTAATGTTGATCATGTCTAGATATTGTTATGAGCTTGAGATGGTATAATTATGATAATTCATGAATATGTTGGATGGTTGATAGATGTTGGGATGTACTTCCCGAATGGGAAACTTTATTTGCATAAAGTCTGAAAAATGATAGCTTGAACATGCTTGGGATGATAGGAAATGTTAGTATGATCATGGATAGATT
The DNA here is from genome assembly GCA_025506515.1 of Flaveria trinervia. Taxonomy (NCBI): domain Eukaryota; kingdom Viridiplantae; phylum Streptophyta; class Magnoliopsida; order Asterales; family Asteraceae; genus Flaveria; species Flaveria trinervia. The sequence continues at coordinate 44,632 of JACCIX010001081.1, read as the reverse complement.
CTAATGTGGTAGAACATGGTAATTTGGTTGTATGCAATTCCGGGTAATCACGAATGATATTTGGACATTTATGATCATGTATGATTTGGATGTTGTTTAGTAGTAGGACATCATGTTTGGGATTGTAATTGATTGTTGTGATGTTGTAGAATGCAATGCATATGGTTAATGATTATAGTTATGATAATCATACACGCGTGTGAATCTGAGGCCCCTACTTAGTAGGATTGGCAGGGTTTAGGATGTGAAGTCGTGAGTGGCTTCACATGGCATGTAGTGAGTGGTTTGATCTTTGTGTGACATGTTAGTTGTGTTATAGCTGGTGAATATGTTATGTTCTAGATTCACATGACTTGTATGATACTTGATTGTATGATGATTTAAGTGTTACACCTGGATGATATAGCATACATATGGTCTATTTGAATGTTAACTATGTATGATATATGTGTATGATTACTTGAATGGTTTACAACACATAAAGTCACCAACGGGTCAAACGGGTCAACTAGGTCAAACATGTCTATTTTGTTTGAAATCTTGAGTCCTTGGTTGTAGTGTACTTAGGGTTTCACATGTTGTTTGATTACACGTACTCATGCACTTATATGATCTAGGTAACCTCTGAAGGTTGTCAGTCTATTCTGTTTGACAAGTCAAACTCTGTGTATCTAAACGCATATCAGGTGAGTTCATGCCCCACTTTTTATTTACTCTCTTTGGGGGAGATAGCATACTGGTAAATCACGAACACTTTAGGTATTCAAGTTGTGTACAATATTATATAGTGTTGATATCATGGAAAAGTCCTCACACTTTCGAATTGTAAATATTGAATAGCGGGGAAATTGGGTAGTACTACTGGGTTTGACGAGCCCCACCTGTGTGACTCGAGGTCAACCGAGTGCAAGTTGTCCTAATGAACATTGTCACGACCTGTTAAGTCGTGGCAAGAGGCAACAACGTAACACAGTCAGCTTCAATTGCGAAATCACTGTGAAATAATATTATTGTTAATGGACTAGCTATCTGTTACAATACGCTACTTGTACATCTCTATTATTAAACTGTTATGTTTGAATATCTCTTGAACTCACCAACCATTATGTGACATTTTTAGTATGCTATTCTCATGTCATTAGCTTGCTTGCCATAGGAGCACTGCATGGTCCACTGCATTCTATGACACGGTCTTCAAGACAAATTTTATCATTTTAATAATTAATGATTACTCTTTTGGGATTGGCACGTGTTTTGCCACAATTATACTTTTATTCTTGGGTTTTTCAAAACGCTTCCGCACTGTTTAATTTATTTACTTTGGGTTGATTTCATTTAAATTATGGCATATAGAGTCGTTCTGAGTAACTATTGACTGTGATCCGGGTTGTTCACACGCCTCGCGGTAAAACTCCGCAAGTGGATTTTGAGGGTGTGACAGATTGGTATCAGTGCCATTGGTTATAGGGAACTAGGTTGCATACACACTAGACTATACCGCACACAGTTAATTAGTTACCTGTGCCTTATTCTCATCTACTGTATACTCATTGGCATACACAACACACTCTCTGCAGCATGGCATCGTCTTCGAGAGCTCCGGGTAAACGATCTGAATCACCTACACGATCTGAATCCCCACCTCTCGCACCTGTACTGATGATGGATTCGATTGGCCCTGACTGGCTTATCCCCGAGAAGAGATTGACTGGGATCAACCATTTGCATTGATGAAGCGTGACCCTCCGCGAGACTGACGTTCCTATCCTAGATTTGTTGACCATATCCTGTTAGGGATCGCGTACCTGTCCCAAAGCCAAGGACTAGGAACAATGCCATCAACCCATGCCTTCACTCCCACGAACGGTGCAATCCAACGAGCAACTGATTGCTATACTGGATACTGAACAACATCGAGTAAGGCGACTCACGGGTGATGTCTGTACACTACAGCAAGAGGTGTACAACTTGAGACACCAATTGGATGAACTCGAGGAACAACACGGGAAGACCCTCAACGGTTGTCACCATATGCAAGATGGTCTATGGCACTCAGGGGCGCGTGACTGCTCGTGAACAGTGGAACGCCGTAGCCGATAATAGGATTGCCATCTTAGAAGCTCAGCTAGAGGCACTTCAGATTGCTATAGCTCCTGCTCCTGCAGCAGACCCTGAGGATGAGGAGGATCTCGAGGAGGGACCCGAGGAGGAGGAACCGGAGGAGATGGAGGATGATAGTGATGGGTCAGATGTTGTCGATTGACTTCTTTATATGACTTAGACTACGTAGTGTTTCCTTTTTGAAACCTATGTGGAAGGGTTGTTCCCCACACGAACGACAAACTTCAATTTTGACATTGCTAAATACATTGTGACTCATTGCAATTTATTTACTTTGGTTATTATTTTGGTTACGAATGTTGGTTGTGATGATTCGGTATTTCTTTTGTTTACTGTTTACTATGCTTCAATGAGTTAAATATGTTTGATGTTACTCATTATTGTAATTGTGAATATAAAGTGAAAAGAATGGACGCCCGTGGACGTGGACGTGGACATGGACGTGGACGTGGTCGTGGACGTGGTCGTGGATGTGGCACCGGAGAACAGGGTGGTGGTGCTATTAACATGAGCCCCACAGAATTGGCTGCTCTAATTAACGAGCATGTTCAGGCGGTAGTGGCTGCTGCCCATGCGGGTCAGCCAGCAGGTAAACAATGATAGAAAGATAAACCTGATATCCTTCATAACTGTAGGGGATGTCTGATTAATGTGTGTTGTGTTAAAACAGGACCACCAGTGTGTACCTACAAGTCTTTCATGGACTGCAAACCACACACCTACAGCGGTACAAGGGGGCTGTAGGGCTTGTATGATGGTTCGAGAAGACTGAGTCTATTTTCTCCAAATGTAACTGTCCACCAGCGAATCAAGTAAAGTATGCCACCGGGACTTTGGAGGGTGCTGCTCTGTCTTGGTGGAACGCGCAAGTCCAGATGCTGGACAAGCGATGGCGAATGGACTTCCGTGCGATGAGTTCAAAGCAATGATGACCGAGGTGTACTGTCCTCGCAGCGAAGTACAGAAGTTAGAGATGGAGTTCTGGCAACTAAAAATGCAGGGCTCGAAAATCGGGGCTTACACCACCAGAACCCATGAATTAGCAACTTTGTGCCCGGGAATGGTGAATGAGGTGCATAAAAGGATAGAGCATTACATACGGGGATTGGTACCTGAAATCCAGAGTATGGTAACTGCTTCCAATCTAGCCACAATTCAGCAAGCCATCCAGCTAGCTCACAGGCTAACTGACCAAGCTGTGGAGCAAGGACGTCTACCCAAACGGGGCACTGTGGCAAGCGTGCCCGACAATAAAAGAAAGTGGGATAATGCTAACAACACCAAAGCATCATCATCTTCCAGTGGTCAAGCTCAATCTCAACAGCAACAACAGCCGGTTCAGCAGCAACGGAGGTTTGACAATAACCGTAACTCCAACCAGACACCTGCAAATAATCAAGGACCCAGTGGTTATGGTGGGAGACATCCGAAGTGTACTCGGTGTAATTACCATCATGTGGGAAGGTGTGATAGCTTCAAGTGTCAACGTTGTGGAAAAATTGGACACGCTGCGAAGGATTGTCGTGGTGAACTGGTGAGGAGGCCACAACAACCTCAAGAAACTCCAAGGGTTGTTTTGAATGTGGGAAAGAAGGGCATTACAAGCGAAAATGCCCACAACTAAGGAGGAACAGAAATGGCAACAATAACAACAAACACCAACAACCATGGTAACAACAACAACAATGGTATATAACAACAATGGTGGAAATGGTACTGGAAATGGCGGCAATAAAGATGGAGCCAAGGGGAGAGCCTTCGTCATTGGCTCAGGTGAGGCTCTAAACGATCCCACAACTATTACTGGTAGATTCTCTGTTAATGGTTGTTTTGCTACGGTACTATTTGATACTGGAGCCGATAGGAGTTTTGTGTACTTAAAGTTCTGTAGTCTTTTAAGTGATATACCCTCTGCTTTAGAATCTAAATACACTGTGGAATTAGTCGATGGTAAAAAAATCCATGTAACGCGTATCCTTAAAGACTGTAAGATAGAACTTGCTGGTCATACTTTCACCCTAGATCTCATGCCCATTACGCTAGGGAGTTTTGATGTTGTGATAGGCATGGATTGGCTCTCTAGCAAGCAAGCGGAAGTCATATGTCATGAGAAGATCATACGGATTCCGGTTGGGGACCAAATTCTTACCATCAGAGGTGATAGGAGTGGTGCTGTGATAGGCATCATCTCATTCATGAAAGCCCAAAAGTTGTTACGAAAGGGCTGTGTGGCTATCCTAGCACTTGTGACCGATAAGCAGGCAGGAGAAAAGAGAATGGAGGATATTCCCTTAGTATGCGACTTTCCGGAGGTGTTCCCAGAGGATCTTCCTGGATTACCACCTCACCGTCAAGTGGAATTCCTGATTGAGTTGACTCCCGGCGCAGCTCCGATTGCTAGGGCACCTTATCGATTAGCACCGAACGAACTACAGGAGTTGTCGTCACAACTTCAGGAGCTTTTGGATAAGGGCTTTATTCGACCTAGTACATCACCTTGGGGAGCTCCTGTTCTCTTTTTTAAGAAGAAGGATGGCACATTTCGGATGTGCATCGATTATAGAGAGTTAACAAGGAACAGTCAAGACCGATACCCTTACCTCGTATCGACGACCTGTTCGATCAGCTTCAAGGATCAAGCTATTATTCGAAGATTGACTTGAGATCTGGTTATCATCAACTCAGAGTTCGAGAAGAAGACATTCCCAGACTGCGTTTCGTACTCGTTATGGTCATTATGAGTTCTTGGTCATGCCTTTTGGGTTGACTAATGCACCTGCTGTGTTCATGGACCTCATGAACCACGTGTGCAAACCTTATCTTGATCAGTTTGTCATCGTGTCATCGATGATATACTGATATATTCTAGGACCAAGGAGGAGCATGAAGAGCACTTACGAATGATCTTGGAACTGTTGAAAAATGAGCAGCTGTATGCTAAATTCTCAAAGTGTGACTTTTGGATAAGAGAAGTACAATTCCTAGGTCATATTATTAATGAGAAAGGGATACATGTAGATCCTGCCAAAATTGAGGCGATAAAGAATTGGACTACACCCAAAATGCCGAGCGAGATAAGACAATTTCTAGGATTAGCAGGATATTACCACCGATTCATAGAAGGATTTTTCTAAGATCGCACAACCTCTCACAGCTTTGACTCACAAAGGAACGACATACAAATGGAGTGAGAGTCAAGAATCAGCTTTCCAATTATTAAAACAAAAACTCTGTACTGCCCCGATATTGGCAATACCAGAGGGAACAGATGACTTTGTGGTGTATTGCGATGCATCCATTCAAGGATTGGGTTGTGTCTTGATGCAACGAGACAAGGTGATAGCCTACGCCTCGAGACAACTAAAGGTTCATGAGAAGAACTATACCACCCATGACTTAGAATTGGGTGCAGTGGTTTTTTCCTTAAAGATCTGGAGACATTACTTGTACGATACCAAGTGCACTATCTACACCGATCACAAGAGTCTTCAACATATCTTCGAGCAAAAAGAGTTGAATATGAGGCAACAACGTTGGGTGGAACTACTAAATGATTATGATTGCGCAATTAAGTATCATCCGGGAAAGGCGAACGTAGTTGCCGATGCCCTAAGCAGGAAGGAAACAGCTAAACCCCGACGGGTGCGAGCTTTACAGCTTACTATCAGTACCCAACTGCCCGAACGAGTTAAGGAGGCACAGATAGAAGCTTTAAAAGTAGAAAACATTGGTTCTGAGTTGCTAAGGGGAATGGATAAACAACTAGTGGTGAAAGAGGATGGAATTCGGTATTTCATGGATAGACTTTGGGTGCCTTTTCATGGAAATCTGAGAGATTTAGTTATGAGCGAGGCAAACAAATCTAAGTATTCTATACATCCTGGATCCGACAAGATGTATCATGACCTAAAGACTCACTATTAGTGGCCTAACATGAAAGCGGATGTAGCTACATATGTGAGCAAGTGTTTGACCTGCTCGAAAGTAAAAGTGGAATATCAAAAACCATCCGGACTGTTACAACAACCCGACATTCAATGTGGAAATGGGAACAAATCTCCAGGGATTTATTACTAAGCTACCCCAGACTAGTACTGGTTGTGACACGATATGGGTTATTGTGGATCGATTGACAAAGTCTGCTCACTTCCTTGCAATTAAGGAAACTGATAAGATGGAGAAATTAACTCGATTGTACCTTAAAGTGATCGTTTCGAGACATGGAGTACTGGTCTCAATTATTTCCGATCGTGACGCTCGTTTCACGTCACATTTCTGGCAATCATTGCAGAAATCTTTGGGTACACGGTTGGATATGAGTACTGCATATCAGCCACAGACGGATGGTCAGAGTGAGCGTACTATACAGACGTTGGAAGATATGCTACGTGCTTGTGTGATTGACTTTGGGAATAACTGGGAAATTCACCTACCATTGGTGGAGTTTTCTTATAACAACAGTTATCATACTAGCATACAGGCAGCACCTTCCGAGGTGCTGTATGGGAGAAAATGTCGATCACCAGTTTGCTGGGAAGAAATTGGTGATAATAAGATAACAGGTCCCGAGTTAATTCATGAGACGACTGAGAATATTATACAGATACGAAACCGTATGGCTGCAGCGCGAGACAGAAAAAAGAGTTATGCTGACAAGAGACAAAAACCTTTAGAGTTTCAGGTTGGTGACAAGGTTTTGTTGAAAGTCTCACCATGGAAAGGCGTAGTTCGGTTTGGCAAACGAGGGAAACTAAATCCGAGGTACGTTGGACCATTTGAGATAGTGGAAAGATTAGGTCCAGTAGCCTATCGATTAGCCCTACCTGATTCGCTAAGTGGAATCCATGATGTATTTCACGTGTCAAACCTGAAGAAGTGCATAACTGATGAAACAATGGTCGTACCACTAGAAGAAATTCAAGTGGATGAACAATTGCATTTTATCAAAGAACCAGTTGAGGTGATGGACGTGAGGTGAAAACACTTAAGCAAAGCAAGATACCTATTGTTAAAATCCGTTGGAATTCGCGACGTGGACCGGAATTCACATGGGAACGGGAAGATCAAATGAAGCTTAAGTACCCTCAACTATTCGAAGGGACGATGCCAGCAGACGAAGGTATTGATTAAATTTCGGGACGAAATTTCTTTCAACATGGGGATGATGTGACAACTCATCCAAAACTCACTCGATTTCGATTTCTGTGCGCCAATGCAGTAGACCAGTGATGGAACACTCTCACCATGTAACGCAATTTTCGGGACGAAAATTCTTTCAACATGGTGATAATGTGACATCTGGTAAATTTCCGTTACCAAACTCCGTTAGTTCCGTTTCGTGAGCACACACTAGTTGTCGTTTAACGTTGGTGACCTAATAATAATGGATAATGTTAATTTAATGTGAATCTAATTTATTATGTGATTATTGGGTTATGTTTACATGTTTACATGTTCTTAAAAGGTTAATTAGAAAATTAATCGCGTAACGTGGAAACGTGCCTATTTGTTCGTATGTCTTGTGTTTTTATAAGATAAGATATATAATGATTTTCATAAGTTTATATCTTTATATTATGAAGTTAAAAACACTTTACAAAGAGTTGAAAGCCTAGTTTTTATAAAATACAAATGACAAGGGTTAAAAGGGTAAATATGTAAATTAAAATTTAATAAAACAACTCCAAACCCTAGCCATGATAATGCTATGATTATGCATGTTGGATGATTGTTGATGAATGTATGATGTTTAGTAGGTTGTATGAATGTTAGGATACATTGATTTTGCAAGAAATTGGTGAATTGAAGTTGGTGTTCATAGGTTACTAATAATAGTAACTTTATTTTGCATGTAATGATGATCTAGTGATGGATTGATGTATGGATGTGTTCATGATGATGATTAGATGCTAGATTGTTGTTATGAATGCTAGAAATCTTTGAATGGATGTTGTTGGTTCATAGCTTGCCAAAAGTAGAAACTTTTGTTTATGAAGATTGTTAGATTATGGTGATTAGGTAATGTTGATCATGTCTAGATATTGTTATGAGCTTGAGATGTATAATTATGATGAATTCATGAATATGTTGGATGGTTGATAGATGTTGGGATGTACTTTCCCAAAAGGGAAACTTTATTTGCATAAAGTCTGAAAAATGATAGCTTGAACATGCTTGGGATGATAGGAACATGTTAGTATGATCATGGATAGATTCTAATGTGGTAGAACATGGTAATTTGTATGTATGCAATGCCGGGGTAATCATGAATGATATTTGGACATTTATGATCATGTATGATTTGGATGTTGTTTAGTAGTAGGACATTATGTTTGGGATTGGTAATTGATTGTTGTGATTTTGTAGAAATGCAATGCATATGGTTAATGATTATAGTTATTATCATCATACACGCGTGCGAATCTGAGGCCCCTACTTAGTAGGATTGGCAGGGTTTAGGATGTGAAGTCGTGAGTGGCTTCACATGGCATGTCACACCCTCAAAATCCACTTGCGGAGTTTTACCGCGAGGCGTGTGAACAAACTAGGATCACAGTCAATAGTTACTCAGAACGACTTTATATGCCATAATTTAAATGAAATTATTCCAAAGTAAATAAATTAAAGTGTGAGGAAGCATTTTGAAAATAACCCAAAGTAATAAAAGTATATTTGTGGCAAAACACATGCCAATCCCTATTAAAATGGTAAAATTGTCTTGAAGACCGTGTCATAGAATGCAGTGGGCCATGCAGTGCTCTTATGGTAAGCAAGCTAATGACCTGAGAATAGCATACTAAAAATGTCAACACAATGGTTGGTGAGTTCAAGAGATATTCAAACACAAACAGTTTAATAATAGAGATGTACAAGCAGCGTATTGTAACAGATAGCTACTCAATTAACAATAAATATTATTCATAGTGATTTCGCAATTGAAGCTGACTGTGTTACGTTGTTGCCTCCTGCCACGACTTACAGGTCATGACAATGTTCATTAGGAAAACTTGCACCCGGTTGACCTCGAGTCACACAGGTGGGGCTCGTCAGACCCAGTAGTACTACCCAAATTTCCCCGCTAATCAATATTACCAATTCGAAAGTGTGAGGACTTTTCCATGATATCAACACTATATAATATTGTACACAACTTAAATACATAAAGCGTTCGTGATTTACCAGTATGCTATCTCCCCCAAAGAGAGTAAATAAAAAGTGGGGCATGAACTCACCTGATATGCGTTTAGATACACAGGGTTTGACTTGTCAAACAGAATAGACAGACAACCTTAAGAGGTTACTCAGATCATATAAGTGCATGAGTACGTGTAATCAAAGAACATGTGAAACCCTAAGTACACTACAACCAAGGACTCAAGATTTCAAATAAAACAGACATGTTTGACCTAGTTGACCCGTTTGACCGTTGGTGACTTTATGTGTTGTAACCATTCAAGTAATCATACACATATGTCATACATAGTTAACATTCAAATAGACCATATGTATGCTATATCATCCAGGTGTAACACTTAGATCATCATACAACCAAGTATCATACAAGTCATGCAAATCTAGAACATTAACATATTCACTAGTTACAACACAACTAACATGTCACACAAAGATCAAACCACTCACTACATGCCATGTGAAGCCACTCACGACTTCACTTCCTAAACCTTGCCAATCCTACTAAGTAGGGGCCTCATATTCGCACGCGTGTATGATGATCATAACCATATTCATTAACCATATGCATTGCATTCAACAAACATCACAACAATCAATTTCCAGTCCCAAACATGATGTCCTACTAGTAAACAACATCCAATCATACATGATCATAAATGTCCAAATATCATTCATGATTACCCTGGCATTACATACAACCAAATTACCATGTTCTACCACATTAAAACTATCCATGATCATACTAACATGTTCCTAACATCCCAAACATGTTCAAGCTATCATTTTTCAGACTTTAGGCAAATAAAGTTTCCCTTTTGGGAAAGTACATCCCAACAACTATCAACCATCCAAATGTAACACCCGATATTTATTATATTGAAGCCATGGCGAAAGAGAAGAAATAAAGTCCAAAAGTCGAGGGACCAAACTCGCCGAAGAAAAGTTGGGAAAATGTGGTGATATATGTAGGGAGAGGGCAGCCAATCTCCCCACACTCACATTTCAGCTTACAAAGAGAAGAATAGAGAGAAAGAAGGAAAAAAAGGAAAAAGTGTTGGTTCGGGTCGGTTCGGGTAGCCAAAATTGTCGTGAAGCAAGCCGAATCGAAGCTCTTGTCATTGTGCTCGTTTAGGTGAGTTCTAGGACCCCTCTTTTACATGTTTTGAATGATTTTGGGGCCGGAACACATCTGGAAACCCTTTTTTTCGTGTTTTTGGGTGAAGACCCGTATGTATGCGTGTATGTATGCGTAGGACCCGTTTGGGGCTTGATTTCTTGCTTGGTTTGCTTGTAAATGTTATGGTATGCATTCCTAAGGTTTAGGATGGTCGATTTAGGCTTAAAATGGTTTAGATGAGTTTGGAGGCCGAAAACCCTCGGCTGCAGTCGGGTTGAACTGCATCTGCATCAGTTAGGGCTAGGCGACTGACTGGAGGCCGAATGGAGGCCATACGGCCGATTAGGGTGCGATTGGGGTTCATTCGCACTTGGAGGGCCATCGCATGGGGTCATGCGACTGAAGGTCCATTCGCATGACTGAAGGTCCAGTCGCATAGGTTTCATCCGCATTGTCCATTCGCACGACTGGATGTTCATTCGCATAGGTGTTCATCCGTATTAGTTCAATCGCATGATGTTCAGTCGCATGGAGGCCATGCGACTGAAGGGTGTTCATACGCCCGAATAGGGCTGTTGAACCCGAGGAAGGTGTAGATTGACTTCTGACTTTCGGGGGAATGTGCAGATGTAAGTTTTGATGTAAAGGTTCCCATAAGAGTTTTTAAGATGACGATCGAGGTCTTAGAAAACATGTTGGGCATGATGAGGGTGAAGATGTTGTACGTTATGTATGTATGATGTTGCCCTGTATGATGTGATGTTGATGCATGATATGTTCCCTAGTGTGATGTATAACATCTTTCCTATGGCTTTACCTATTATGATGAATGAACGAAGTATTATGTAACGTAAAGTGAAAGATAAAGAAAGAGGAACATGATGAATGAATGCATGTATTAATGAACGAATGAAACGTCTTGCACACATCGGATAACGGGTCCTTCTTGGTGATTGACCCTGAATGTAGAACCTCTACCGCTCACCCCTAGTACTGTGGCATACGTTTAGCTGTTCATTCATTGACTTCGGCCCACTAGCTAAGACTGATGGTTACTCCTAGTACCGTGGCATACGTTTAGCTGTTCATTTGTTGACTTCGGCCCGGTAGCTACGACTAACCGGGGTGTAGCACATGGTATTGGTAAGGATGATGTCCGATGCGCAAGTAAGGTAATGAAAGAACGAATGAACGAATGAAGAAGATAATAATGATATTATCTATGTGTACGTATGATGTGTGATCATGTAAAAGTAACGAACGGTTTTATATGAAAGTAAAGTATGTTTTATTTATAAAACTAGAACTCACCAGCAATGCTGACTTTGATGTGTTTCCAGTTGCAGGTAATGATTGCTGAGGATGGCACGGGCGACTACTCAGCTCTTTTTGGATGGCATTCTTTTGATTAATGATTTTGCATTGTAATGCGAAAAAACTATTTTTGTAATGAATGTTGTATTAGTTTGCAAAAGCATTTACATGGAAATGAAATTTGTTTTAGTTTTCCGCTGCGATTTATTAAATACAAACGTAATTATATGATTTACGTGCGATGAGAACCCAGCTGTAAGCGTCCCGGAACGGGGCCTTACAAGTTGGTATCAGAGCCAAAGTTTAAGTGAAATGGGTAAATTTTCAAAATAAACCTAATCTTAAACCGAGAATGGGACGGAATGGGAATGGGATGCCAATCTGAGTAGCTGCGTGCCATCAGGTATTTTCGTTAAGTTAACCGGTTTTATGGCCATGGTATGTGTTATGTGTTATATGTAGATTTAAATACTGATGTAGTCAGGTAATACTTGGGGTATCAAGAGTAAAGTAAGTGGCTAATCATAACTGGCCACTATAATTAGGGACTTACTATACTTGACATAAACTGAGTTGTTTCCTGAATGACCGTGTTGGTGTTTGAATCTTTCAGTGTGCGTGTGATGGCCGGAGGTAGATCTCGAAAGCTTCTAGGGGTGGAGGTCACGGTGCTGAACCGCGACCTAAGAGAGGGAGACCCAGAGTTGAGAGGGTGGTTCATGAAGAACCAGAGACCCCCCATCCGGAGGGTGGCGACGAAAGTGCCAATCTGAGAGCCTCAGTAAAGGAGGCTGTTGTAGAAGAAGTCATCAGGTCTTGCAGACAATCTTACCGTCTGTGGTGACTGAAGTTATTAAGGCTGTACGAGAAGGGAAAAAAAAGAAAGAAACAGATCCTCTGGAGGACGGGAACAACCAGAGCCGGAAACGGTTCTGTCTGATGATGAAGGAAGAAGAAGAGCCTGTGCCAGAGGCAGTGCGAGGATGTAACTACGGGACATTTATGAGATGCAAGCCCACTACTTTTGATGGAAACGGCACCGCTGCAGCCGCTCACTGGTGGGTGAGGGAAATGGAAGCTGTTCTCGATATCAGCGAGTGCCGAGAGGACCAAAAGGTGAAGTTTGCTACCCACTCTTTTGTGGATTCAGCTCTGTGCTGGTGGGACAACATTGCCCCAAGCTGAGGGTAGTAGGGCCATTGGAAAATGAAATGGCCTGAGCTGAGAAGGTTGGTGATTGAGGAATTTTGTCTTCATCGGGAAATGGATAAGTTGGAAAGGGAGTTTCTGCAGTTGGAGGCTGGAACCATGACACACCAGCAGTATACCACCAAGTTTAACGAAATGGCACGGCTTGTGCCTGATCAGGTGACGCCTCTGTCTCGGAAAATCAAGAGGTACATTCAGGGTTTACCGTGGATGTTCGTCGGCATATGATCGCCGCCCGGCCAAGCACGTTTAGGTCGGCGGTTGATTTGGCAGGGAGGCTGTGACGAGCGGGAGGTGGTGGTGACTGAAGCGAATAAGAAGGGTGGTGGTGATCGGAACTGGAACGGGAAACGGTTTGGTCGGGGTGATGCCCCGATGGGTAACAAAAAGGCACGGGTGGATGAACGCCGTGTGGTCACACCAAGTGCGGGGTCGAAAAGGTGTGGCAAGTGTGGAAGGGAGCACAGCGGGGAATGTAGGTTTGGGTCAAACTTGTGCTTCAAGTGTGGGAAGACAGGGCATATGGCGAAGGATTGCCTATCGGGCAAATGTTTTAACTGTGGGGAAACTGGTCATATGAGCAGAGATTGTAAGAAGTCGAGGACCGAGGGTTCAGGGGTGAAGAAGACGAGAAGTGATGGACCGAGGGCGAGCGCCAGAGCGTTCACCATGACACAGGAGGAGGCTAGGACGGACCCTGACGTTGTGTCCGGTACGTTTCTAGTGAACCAGACTTTAGCTTCTGTGTTATTTGATTCTAGTGCTAGTAGGAGTTTTATTTCTGCTGCTTTCTGTGCTAAGCTGCCTGTTAGTAGTAGACGTGTTGATGCGCCCTTTGATGTAGAAACTGCCATAGGTAAGTCTACCAGGATTTTTGAGATGATAGAGAATTGTGAAGTGGAACTTGAGGGTCATAGGTTTCCTGTTAGACCGTTCGTGATGACCTTGGGTGGTTTCGATTTGGTTCTCGGGATGGATTGGTTGGCAGATTTCGAGGCGAACATCGTGTGTCGCAAGAAGATGGTTCGGTTGACAGCGCCTGACAGAAGTTTGGTAACGGTTTATGGTGATCGGGTTACTACGATTCCGAAGGTGATCTCAATGGCGGTGGCGGGAAAGTGTATGAGGCTTGGATGTAGCGCCTACTTGGCTTATGTAAAGGATGTGGATACACCAACATCACAACTAGCTGATGTACCAGTTGTGTGTGACTTTCCAGACGTGTTCCCAGAAGACTTATCAGGAGTGCCACCTGACAGAGAGATTGAATTTCAGATTGATCTGATACCGGGTGCCCAACCTGTTGCCAAGGCACCATATCGGTTGGCTCCAACCGAGATGAAAGAGTTGATGGAGCAGTTGCGAGAGCTGCTTGATAAGGGGTTCATTAGACCGAGTATCTCTCCTTGGGGTGCTCCGGTCCTATTTGTAGAAGAAGGATGGTAGTATGAGGATGTGCATTGACTACCGCGAACTGAACAAGTTGACAGTGAAGAACCGCTACCCCTTACCGAGGATAGATGATTTGTTCGACCAGCTTCAGGGTGCTAGTTGGTTCTCGAGGATAGATCTTCGATCTGGTTATCATCAGTTGAAGGTGAAGGAGCAAGATATCCCTAAAACAGCTTTCCGTACGCGCTATGGTCATTACGATTTCTGGTCATGTCCTTTGGTTTGACCAACGCGCCAGCTGCTTTTATGGATCTGATGAACTGTGTGTGTCGGCCTATGTTGGATAAATCAGTGATTGTGTTTATTGATGATATCCTGATTTATTCGAAGAGCGAGATTGAGCATGCCGGTCACATTCGAGAGGTTCTAGAGACGTTGAGAAGGGAGAAACTGTATGCTAAATTCTCCAAGTGCGCATTCTGGTTGCGCGAAGTTCAGTTTTTGAGTCATGTGGTGAATCCTGACGGGATTATGGTTGACCCGGCGAAGGTGGAGGCGGTTATGCAATGGAAGTCACCAAAGACGCCATCCGAAATCCGTAGTTTCTTGGGCTTGGCGGGCTACTATAGAAGATTCATCCAAGACTTCTCTAAGATTGCTTCTCCACTAACTAAGTTGACCCGAAAGGATGTGAAGTTTGTATGGGGTCAAGCTCAAGAGAAGGCGTTCGAAGAGCTGAAAGCAAGACTGACTCAAGCTCCTGTTCTGTCATTACCCGATGGAAGTGAAAATCTAGTGGTTTATTCTGATGCTTCCTACTCGGGTTGGGGTGTGTGTTAATGCAGAGAGGGAAGGTTATGCATCTCGACAGTTAAAGGTTCATGAGGTCAATTATCCTATCATGACTTGGAGCTAGCAGCCGTGGTCTTTGCATTGAAGATCTGGAGGCACTATCTCTACGGGGAAGTGCACCATATTCACCGATCAAAGAGCTTGAAGTACTTCTTCGAGCAAAAGGGTCTGAACATGAGGCAGAGGAGATGGTTGGAACTTATAAGGATTATGATTGCGAGATCCATTACCATCCAGGCAAAGCTAATGTGGTGGCAGATGCCCTTAGCCGGAAGGAAAGGCCCGAACCGATTCGGGTGAAAGCTTATCAATTAATCATGACCTCCGATGTGATGAAGCAAGTTAAGGAGTTGCAAGATGAGGCATTGAAAGAAGACCACCTTAACTCGGAAAGAATGAGAGGTCTGATTGGGGAATTGGGTGAAAACACACTCGGTGTTAGAACTCGATTCGGCCGTGTGTGGATTCCTCGTTTTGGGGATCTACGGGTGAAGATAATGGATGAAGCTCACAAGACTCGATACTCCATTCATCCTGGTGCCACGAAAATGTACCATGACCTGAAGAAAGATTATTGGTGGCCGGGTGTGAAGCGCGACGTGGTGGAGTATGTGAGTAAGTGCCTTACTTGCTTACAGGTGAAGGCAGAGCATCAAAAGCCGTATGGGAAGATACAACCTTTGGATATACCAGAATGGAAATGGGAGCACATCACCATGGACTTCATTACGAAGCTGCCGCGTACCCCGAAAAGGTATGATGCCATATGGGTGATAGTTGATCGTCTGACGAAGAGCGCTCATTTTCTATCGATCCGCGAGACGTATTCATCTGAGAGGTTGGCTGATCTGTTCATCAAGGAAATTGTAGCTCGTCATGGTGTGCCGGTGTCTATCGTGTCTGATCGCGACACTCGGTTTACATCTAAATTTTGAAGAAATTCCACGACGCTATGGGGACAAGGTTACACATTAGCACGGCTTATCATCCCCAAACTGATGGTCAGTCAGAAAGGACCATTCAGACACCGGAAGACATGCTCCGGGCATGTGTGATCGATTTTGGTGGAAGTTGGGATGACCACTTACCGTTAGCCGAATTCTCATACAACAACTATCATGCCAGTATTGGTATGCCACCATATGAGATGCTATACGGTGGGAGATGCAGAATACCCGTTTGTTGGGGTGATATTGGTCAGAAGGAATAGGGGAGCGTCGAGGTAATCGAGGCTATGACAGAGAAGCTTGAAAAGATTAAAGCCTTTATGAAGGCAACCAAAGATAGACAGAAGTCGTATGCCGATAAGCGACGTAGGCCAATTGAGTTCCAGGTGGGTGACCGGGTTATGTTGAAGTTCTCACCTTGGAAGGGTATTATCAGATTCAGAAAGCGGGGCAAGTTGAGCCCAAGATATTAGGCCCTTTCCGAATCATTGCTCGAGTAGGGGAGGTGGCCTATAGATTGGAGTTGCCAGGAGTTTAAGTGGGATTCACCCGACATTCCATGTATCTCATCTGAGAAAGTGTATAGCTGATGAAGACATGATTGTTCCACTGGAGGACATTGAAATAGATGAAAGGCTCAATTATGTGGAGCAACGGTGGCAATCATCGATCGTAAGAAAAGAGGCTAAGAAATAAAGTGGTTCCTCTGGTGCGTGTACAGTGGAAGCACAGGAAGGGATCCGAGTCAACGTGGGAGACTGAAAAAGAAATGAGATAGCATTATCCATGTTTGTTCGACGAATAACAGGTTTCGGGACGAAACTATTTAAGGGGGGTGGACTTGTAACACCGGATATTATTATTTTGAAGCCGGTGGCGAAAGAGAAGAATAAAGTCCAAAAGTCGAGGGACGAAACTCGCCAACGAAGAAAGTGGGAAAATATGGTGATATATGTAGGGAGAGGGCAGCCCACTCTCCACACACTCACATTTCAGCTTACAAAGAGAAGAATAGAGAGAGAAAGAAGGAAAAAGAGGAAAAAGTGTTGGTTCTGGTCGCCAAAATGTCGTGAAGCAAGCCGAATCGAAGCTCTTGTCATTGTGCTCGTTTAGGTGAGTTCTAGGACCCCTCTTTTACATGTTTTTGAATGATTTTGGGGCTGGAAACATCTGAAAACCTTTTTCGCGTTTTTGGGTGAAGACCCGTATGTATGCGTGTATGTATGCGTAGGACCCGTTTGGGGCTTGATTTCTTGCTTGGTTGTGCTTGTATAATGTTATGGTATGCATTCCTAAGGTTTAGGATGGTCGATTTAGGCTTAAAATGGGTTTAGATGAGTTTGGAGGCCGAAAACCCTCGGTGCAGTCGGGTTGAAC
Source organism: Flaveria trinervia (assembly GCA_025506515.1). Taxonomy (NCBI): domain Eukaryota; kingdom Viridiplantae; phylum Streptophyta; class Magnoliopsida; order Asterales; family Asteraceae; genus Flaveria; species Flaveria trinervia. The sequence continues at coordinate 27,109 of JACCIX010001081.1, read as the reverse complement.
TGCAATCTGCATCAGTTAGGGCTAGGCGACCGACTGGAGGCTGAATGGAGGCCATACGGCCGATTAGGGTGCGATTGGGGTTCATTCGCACGATTGGAGGGCCAATCGCATGGGGGTCATGCGACTGATGGTCCATTCGCACGACTGAAGGTCCAGTCGCATAGGTGTTCATCCGCATTGTCCATTCGCACGACTGGATGTTCATTCGCATAGGTGTTCATCCGTATTAGTTCAATCGCATGATGTTCAGTCGCATGGAGGCCATGCGACTGAAGGGTGTCCATACGCCCGAATAGGGCTGTTGAACCCGAGGAAGGTGTAGATTGACTTCTGACTTTCGGGGGAAAGTGCAGATGTAAGTTTTGATGTAAAGGTTCCCATAAGAGTTTTTAAGATGACGATCGAGGTCTTAGAAAGCATGTTGGGCATGATGAGGGTGATGATGTTGTACGTTATGTATGTATGATGTTGCCCTGTATGATGTGATGTTGATGCATGATATGTTCCTAGTTGTGGTATAATCTTTCCTATGGCTTTACCTATTATGATAAATGAACGAAGTATTATGTAACGTAAAGTGAAAGATAAGAAAGAGGAACATGATGAATGAATGCATGATTAATGAACGAATGAAATGTCTTGCACACATCGGATAATGGGTCCTTCTTGGTGATTGACCCTGAATGTAGAACCTCTACCGCTCACCCCTAGTACTGTGGCATACGTTTAGCTGTTCATTCGTTGACTTCGGCCCAGTAGCTAAGACTGATGGTTACTCCTAGTACCGTGGCATACGTTTAGCTGTTCATTTTTGACTTCGGCCCGGTAGCTACGACTAACGGGGTGTAGCACATGATTGGTAAGGATGATGTCCGATGCGCAAGTAAGGTAAGATGAAAGAACGAATGAATGATGAAAAAGATAATAGTGATATTATCTATGTGTACGTATGATGTGTGATCATGTAAAAGTAACGAACGGTTTTATGAAAGTAAAGTATGTTTTATTTATAAAACTAGAACTCACTCAGCAACGCTGACTTTGATGGGTTTCCAGTTGGCAGGTAATGATTGCTGAGGATGGCACGGGCGACTACTCAGCTCTTTTGGGATGTCATTCTTTTGATTAATGATTTTGCATTGTAATGCGAACAAACTATTTTTGTAATGAATGTTGTATTAGTTTGCAAAAGCATTTACATGGAAATGAAAGTTTGTTTTAGTTTTCCGCTGCGATTTTAAATACAAACGTAATTATATGATTTACGTGCGATGAGAACCCAGCTGTAAGCGTCCCGGGAACGGGGCCTTACACCAACATATTCATGAATTCATCATAATTATACCATTTCAAGCTCCATACAATATCTAGACATGATCAACAACACCTAAACACCATAATCTAACAATCTTCATAAACAAAAGTTTCTACTTTTGGCAAGCTATGAACAACACATCAAATTAAAGATTTCTAGCATTCATAACAACAATCTAGCATCTAATCATCATCATGAATTCATCCATAACATCATACCATCCATAATTCAACATTACATGCAAAATAAAGTTATATTCTTAGTAACCTATGAACAATGCATCAAAATCCCAACTTTCTTGCATAATCAATGTATTCTAACATTCATACAACTATTAATCATCAAACATTCATCAAACAATCATCCATCATGCATAATCATAGCATTTTCGAATTAGGGTTTGCTTCATATCCAAAGTTCATGATCAATCCACTAAAAACATAAAATTCATGCATAATCGACGTTAACTAACATATATACAATCAACTAACATACTAACATCACCAACAACATCAAATTCGACCTCATGAAGGTCAATTTCGCAACCAAGATTCGGCCACCATACACAACTCACAAAAACTTGAAAAAACCTAACCTTTAAACGTGTAATTGCTTGAATTGATGCTTCCTATGTGTTGTAATCCTTGAAATCGAAGCAAATTGTGTTTTCTAACTTTTTCTTGATCGAATTCGCAAAGGGAGGGGTGTTTGGGGAGTGTTTGCGGCCGAAGGGTGGGTGGATTAGGGTTTGGGTTTGTTTTGTTTAGTTTAATTTACACATTTACCCTTGTAATTTGTATTTTATACACTAAGCTTTAAATCTTTGTAAAGTGTTTTTAACTTCATAATATAAAGATAAAAACTTATGAAAATCATTATATATCTTATCTTTATAAAAACACAAGACATACGAATAAATAGGCACGTTTCGCGTTACGCGATTAATTTTCTAATTAACCTTTTTAAAATGTGTAAACACATAAACATAACCCAATACTCACATAATCAATTAGATTCACATCAAACTAACCTTATCCATTATTATTAGGTCACCAACGTTAAACGACAACTAGTGTGTGCTCACGACACGTGTATACAAGACTTAATAGAACTAACGAAGTTTGGTAACGAAATTTACCGGATGTCACATGGCATGTAGTGAGTGGTTTGATCTTTGTTTGACATGTTAGTTGTGTTATAACTGGTGAATATGTTAATGTTCTAGATTCGCATGACTTGTATGATACTTGATTGTATGATGATCTAAGTGTTACACCTGGATGATATAGCATACATATGGTCTATTTGAATGTTAACTATGTATGATATATGTGTATGATTACTTGAATAGTTTACAACACATAAAGTCACCAACGGGTCAAACGGGTCAACTAGGTCAAACATGTCTGTTTTGTTTGAAATCTTGAGTCCTTGGTTGTAGTGTACTTAGGGTTTCACATGTTCTTTGATTACATGTACTCATGTACTTATATGATCTAGGTAACCTCTGAAGGTTGTCAGTCTATTCTGTTTGACAAGTCAAACTCTGTGTATCTAAACGCATATCAGGTGAGTTCATGGCCCACTTTTTATTTACTCTCTTTGGGGGAGATAGCATACTGGTAAATCACGAACGCTTTATGTATTCAAGTTGTGTACAATATTATATAGTGTTGATATCATGGAAAAGTCCCCACACTTTCGAATTGTTAATATTGAATAGCGGGGAAATTTGGGTAGTACTACTGGGTCTGACGAGCCCCACCTGTGTGACTCGAGGTCAACCGAGTGCAAGTTGTCCTAATGAACATTGTCACGACCATTGTGTTGACATTTTTAGTATGCTATTCTCAGGTCATTAGCTTGCTTGCCATAGGAGCACTGCATGGTCCACTACATTCTATGACACGGTCTTCAAGACAAATTTTATCATTTTAATAATTAATGATTACTCTTTTGGGATTGGCACGTGTTTTGCCACAATTATACTTTTATTTCTTTGGGTTGTTTTCAAAACGCTTCCGCACTGTATAATTTATTTACTTGGGTTGATTTCATTTAAATTATGGCATATAGAGTCGTCTGAGTAACTATTGACTGTGATCCTGGTTTGTTCACACGCCTCACGGTAAAACTCCGCAAGTGGATTTTGAGGGTGTGACAGATTGGTATTAGAGCCATTGGTTATAGGGAACTAGGTTGCATACACACTAGACTATAACCGCACACAGTTAATTAGTTACGTGTGCCTTATTCTCATCTACTGTATACTCATTGGCATACACGCCACACTCTCTGCAGCATGGCATCGTCTTCGAGAGCTCTGGGTAAACGACCTGAATCACCTACACGATCTGAATCCCCACCTCCCGCACCTGTACCTGATGATGGATTCGATTGGCCCTGACTGGCTTATCCCCGAGAAGAGATTGACTGGGATCAACCATTTGCATTGATGAAGCGTGACCCTTCGCGAGACTGGCGTTCCTATCCTAGATTTGTTGACCATATCCTGTTTAGGGAGCGCGTACCTGTCCCAAAGCCAAGGACTAGGAACAATGCCAATCAACCCATGCCTTCACTCCCACGAACGACGCAATCCAACGAGCAACTGATTGCTGCACTGGATACTGAACAGCATCGAGTAAGGCGACTCACGGGTGATGTCTGTACACTACAGCAAGAGGTGTACAACTTGAGACACCAATTGGATGAACTCGAGGAACAACACGGGAAGACCCTCAACGGTTGTCACCATATGCAAGATGGTCTTATGGCACTCCAGGGGCGCGTGACTGCTCGTGAACAGTGGAAGCCGTAGCCGATAATAGGATTGCCATCTTAGAAGCTCAGCTAGAGGCACTTCAGATTGCTATAGCTCCTGCTCATGCAGCAGACCCTGAGGATGAGGAGGATCCCGAGGAGGGACCCGAGGAGGAGGAACTGGAGGAGATGGAGGATGATAGTGATGGGTCAGATGTTGTCGATTGACTTCTTTATATGACTTAGACTACGTAGTGTTTCCTTTTTGAAACCTATGTGGGAAGGGTTGTTTCCCCACACGAATGACAAACTTCAATTTTGACATTGCTAAATACATTGTGACTCATGGCAATTTATTTACTTTGGTTATTATTTTTGGTTACGAATGTTGTGGTTGTGATGATTCATTATTTCTTTTGTTTACTGTTTACTATGCTTCAATGAGTTAAATATGTTTGATGTTACTCATTATTGTAATTGTGAATATAAAGTGAAAAGAATGGACGCCCGTGGACGTGGACGTGGTCGTGGACGTGGCACCGGAGAACAGGGTGGTGGTGCTATTAACATGAGCCCCGCAGAATTGGCTGCTCTAATTAACGAGCATGTTCAGGCGGTAGTGGCTGCTGCCCACGCGGGTCAGCCAGCAGGTAAACAATGATAGAAAGATAAACCTGATATCCTTCATAACTGTAGGGGATGTCTCATTAATGTGTGTTGTGTTAAAACAGGACCACCAGTGTGTACCTACAAGTCCTCATGGACTGTAAACCACACACCTACAGCGGTACAGAGGGTGCTGTAGGGCTTGTGTGATGGTTCGAGAAGACTGAGTCTGTTTTCTCCAAATGTAACTGTCCACCAGCGGATCAAGTAAAGTATGCCACCGGGACTTTGGAGGGTGCTGCTCTGTCTTGGTGGAACGTGTAAGGCCCCGTTCTCGGGACGCTTACAGCTGGGTTCTCATCGCACAAAAAACATATAATTACATTTGTATTTAATGAATCGCAGCGGAAAACTAAACAAACTTTCATTTCCATGTAAATTCTTTTGCAAACTAATACAACATTCATTACAAAAATTGTTTGTTCGCATTACAATGCAAAAACATTAATCAAAAGAATGCCATCCCAAAAAGGCTGAGTAGTCGCCCGTGCCATCCTCAACAATCATTACCTGCCAACTGGAAACACATCAAAGTTAGCGTTGCTGAGTGAGTTCTAGTTTTATAAATAAAACATACTTTACTTTCATATAAAACCGTTCGTACTTTTACATGGTCACACATCATACATACACATAGATAATATCATTATTATCTTCTTCATTCGTTCATTCGTTCTTCCATTACCTTACTTGCGCATCGGACATCATCCCAAACCAATACCATGTGCTACACCCCGGTTAGTCGTAGCTACCGGGCCGAAGTCAACAAATGACAGCTAAACTTATGCCACGGTACTAGGAGAAACCATCAGTCTTAGCTACTGGGCCGAAGTCAACGAATGACAGCTAAACGTATGCACAGTACTAGGGGTGAGCGGTAGAGGTTCTATATTTAGGGTCAATCACCAAGAAGGACCCCGTATCCGATGTGTGCAAGACGTTTCATTCGTTCATCGTGTTCCTCTTTCTTTATCTTTCACTTTACGTTACATAATACTTCGTTCATTCATCATAACAAGTAAAGCCACAGGAAAGATATTATACATCACATTAAGGAACATAAACATGCATCCACATCACATCATACATGGCAACATCATACATACACAACATGCACATCATCACCCTCATCATGCCCAACATGCTTCTAAGACCGAAAGTCAGAAGTCAATCTACACCTTCCTCGGGTTCAATAGCCCTATTCGGGCGTATGGACACCCTTCAGTCGCATTGCCTCCATGCGACTGAACATCATGCGATTGAACTAATAAGGATGAACACCTATGCGAATGAACATCCAGTCGTGCGAATGAACTTTCAGTCGCATGACCCCCATGCGACTGGCCCTTCAATCGTGCGAATGATCCCCAATCGTGCGAATGGACCCCAATCGCACCCTAATCGGCCGTATGGCCTCCATTCGGCCTCCAGTCGGTCGCCTAGCCCTAACTGATGCAGAATGCAGTTCAACCCGACTGCAGCCGAGGGTGTTGGCCCCCAAACTCATCTAAACCCATTTTAAGCCTAAATCGACCATCCTAAACCTTAGGGATGCATACCATAACATCATTCAAGCACAACCAAGCAAGAAATCAAGTCACAACCGCGTCATACATATACATACACTACACAAACGGGTCAACTTACACACATACGAAAAACTTACACGCACAAGAGGAACCACTTTATTCCTTAGCCTTTTCTCCTTTCGGTCGATGATTGCCACTGGTTGCTCCACATAGTTGAGCCGTTCGTCTACTTCAATATCTTCCAATGGGACAATCATATCTTCATCTGCAAAGCACTTCCTTAAATGAGATCCATGGAATGTCGGGTGAATTCCACTTAACTCATCCGGCAACTCCAATCTATAGGCCACCTCTCCTACTCGAGCAACGATTCGGAAAGGGCCTATATATCTTGGGCTCAACTTGCCCCGCTTTCTGAATCTGATAATACCCTTCCAAGGTGAGACCTTCAACATAACCCGGTCTCCCACCTGAAACTCAATTGGCCTACATCGCTTATCGGCATACGACTTCTGTCTATCTTTGGCTGCCTTCATGAAGGCTTTAATCTTTTCAAGCTTTTGTCGTAGCCTCGATTACTTCGACGCTCCCCAATTCCTTCTGACCAATATCACCCCAACAAACGGGTGTTCTGCATCTCCTACCGTATAGCATCTCATATGGTGGCATACCAATACTGGCATGATAGCTGTTGTTGTATGAGAATTCGGCTAACGGTAAGTGGTCGTCCCAACTTCCACCAAAATCGATCACACACGCCGGAGCATGTCTTCCAGTGTCTGAATGGTCCTTTCTGACTGACCATTAGTCTGGGGATGATAAGCCGTGCTAATATGTAACCTCGTCCCCATAGCGTCGTGGAATTTCTTCCAAAATTTAGATGTAAACCGAGTGTCACGATCAGACACAATAGACACCGGCACACCATGACGAGCTACGATTTCCTTGATGAACAGATCAGCCAACCTCTCAGATGAATACGTCTCGCGGATCGGTAGAAAATGAGCGCTCTTCGTCAGACGATCAACTGTCACCCATATGGCATCATACCCTTTCGGGGTACGTGGCAGCTTCGTAATGAAGTCCATGGTGATGCGCTCCCATTTCCATTCCGGTATATCCAAAGGTTGTATCTTTCCGTACGGCTTTTGATGCTCTGCCTTCACCTGTAAGCAAGTAAGGCACTTACTCACATACTCCACCACGTCACGCTTCATACCCGGCCACCAATAATCTTTCTTCATGTCATGGTACATTTTCGTGGCACCAGGATGAATGGAGTATCGAGTCTTGTGGGCTTCATCCATTATCTTCACCGTAGATCCCCAAAACGAGGAATCCACACACGACCGAATCGAGTTCTAACACCGAGTGTGTTTTCACCCAATTCCCCAACCAGACCTCTCATTCTTTCCGAGTTAAGATGATCTTCTTTCAATGCCTCATCTTGAAACTCCTTGATTTGCTTCATCACATCAAAGGTCATGATTAGTTGATAAGCTTTCACCCGAATCGGCTCGGGCCTCTCTTTTCGGCTAAGGGCATCCGCCACCACATTAGCTTTGCCTGGATGGTAATGGATATCGCAATCATAATCCTTTATAAGTTCCAACCATCTCCTCTGCCTCATGTTCAGATCCTTTTGCTCGAAGAAGTACTTCAAGCTCTTATGATCGGTGAATATGGTGCACTTCGTCCCGTAGAGATAGTGCCTCCAGATCTTCAATGCAAAGACCACGGCTGCTAGCTCCAAGTCATGAGTAGGATAATTGACCTCATGAACCTTTAACTGTCGAGATGCATAGGCTATAACCTTCCCTCTCTGCATTAACACACACCCCAACCCCGAGTAGGAAGCATCAGAATAAACCACTAGATCTTCACTTCCATCGGGTAATGACAGACAGGAGCTTGAGTCAGTCTTGCCTTCAGCTCTTCGAACGCCTTCTCTTGAGCTTGACCCCATACAAACTTCACATCCTTTCGGGTCAACTTAGTTAGTGGAGAAGCAATCTTAGAGAAGTCTTGGATGAATCTTCTATAGTAGCCCGCCAAGCCCAAGAAACTACGGATCTCGGATGGCGTCTTTGGTGACTTCCATTGCATAACCGCCTCCACCTTCGCCGGGTCAACCATAATCCCGTCAGGATTCACCACATGACCCAAAAACTGCACTTCGCGCAACCAAAATGCGCACTTGGAGAATTTAGCATACAATTTCTCCCTTCTCAACGTCTCTAGAACCTCTCGAATGTGACCGGCATGCTCAATCTCGCTCTTCGAATAAATCAGGATATCATCAATAAACACAATCACTGATTTATCCAACATAGGCCGACACACACGGTTCATCAGATCCATAAAAGCAGCTGGCGTGTTGGTCAAACCAAAGGACATGACCAGAAATTCGTAATGACCATAGCGCGTACGGAAAGCTGTTTTAGGGATATCTTGCTCCTTCACCTTCAACTGATGATAACCAGATCGAAGATCTATCCTCGAGAACCAACTAGCACCCTGAAGCTGATCGAACAAATCATCTATCCTCGTAAGGGGTAGCGGTTCTTCACTGTCAACTTGTTCAGTTCGCGGTAGTCAATGCACATCCTCATACTACCATCCTTCTTCTTTACAAATAGGACCGGAGCACCCCAAGGAGAGATACTCGGTCTAATGAACCCCTTATCAAGCAGCTCTCGCAACTGCTCCATCAACTCTTTCATCTCGGTGGGAGCCAATCGGTATGGTGCCTTGGCAACAGGTTGGGCACCCGGTATCAAATCAATCTGAAATTCAATCTCTCTGTCAGGTGGCACTCCTGATAAGTCTTCTGGGAACACGTCTGGGAAGTCACACACAACCGGTACATCGGCTAGTTGTGGTGTGGGTGTATCCACATCCTTTACATAAGCCAAGTAGGCGTTACATCCACGCCTCATACACTTTCCCGCCACCGCCATTGAGATCACCTTCGGAATCGTAGTAACCCGATCACCATAAACCGTTACCAAACTTCCGTCAGGTGCTGTCAACCGAACCATTTTCTTGCGACACACAATGTTCGCCTCAAAATCCGCCAACCAATCCATCCCAGAACCAAATCGAAACCACCCAAGGTCATCACAAACGGTCTAACAGGAAACTTGTGACCCTCAAGTTCCACATCACAATTCTCTATCATCTCAGAAATCCTGGTAGACTTACCTATGGCAGTTTCTACATCAAAGGGCGCATCAACACGTCTACTACTAACAGGCAGCTTAGCACAGAAAGAAGCAGAAATAAAACTCTTACTAGCACCCGAATCAAATAACACAGAAGCTAAAGTCTGGTTCACTAGAAACGTACCGGACACAACGTCAGGGTCCGTCCTAGCCTCCTCCTGGGTCATGGTGAACGCCCTGGCACTCGCCCTTGGCCCATCACTTCCCGTCTTCTTCACCCCTGAACCCTCAGTCCTCGACTTCTTACAATCTCTGCTCATATGACCAGTTTCCCCACAGTTAAAACATTTGCTCGACATGCAATCCTTCGCCATATGCCCTGTCTTCCCACACTTGCCACACCTTTTCGACCCCGCACTTGATGTGACCACACGGCGTTCATCCACCCGTGCCTTTTTGTTACCCATCGGGGCATCACCCCGACCAAACCGTTTCCCGTTCCAGTTTCGATCACCACCACCCTTCCTACTCGCCTCAGCCACCACCACCTCCCGCTCGTCATACAGCCTCCCTGCCAAATCAACCGCCGACCTAAACGTGCTTGGCCGGACGGCGATCATATGCCGGCGAACATCCACCGGTAAACCCTGAATATACCTCTTGATTTTCCGAGACAGAGGCGTCACCTGATCAGGCACAAGCCGTGCCATTTTGTTAAACTTGGTGGTATACTGCTGGTGTGTCATGGTCCCAGCCTCCAACTGTAAAAACTCCCTTTCCAACTTATCCATTTCTCTGTGAGGACAGAACTCCTCAATCACCATCTTCTTCAACTCGGGCCATTTCATTCTCCCGATCGCCCGATTACCCTCTGCTTGGACAATGTTATCCCACCAACACAGAGCTGAATCCACAAAAGAGTGGGTAGCAAACTTCACCTTTTGGTCCTCTCGGCACTCGCTGATATCGAGAACAGCTTCCATTTCCCTCACCCACCGGTGAGCAGCTGCAGCAGTGCCGTTTCCATCAAAAGTAGGGGGCTTGCATCTCATAAAAGCCCCATAATTACATCCTCGCACTGCCTCTGGCACACGCTCTTCTTCTTCTTCATCATCATCAGACGGAACCGTTTCCGGCTCTGGTTGTTCCCGTCCTCCAGAGGATCTGTTTCTTTCTTTTCTTTCCCCTTCTCGTACAGCCTTAATAACTTCAGTCACCACAGACGGTAAGATTGTCTGCATGACCTGATGGACTTCTTCTACAACAGCCTCCTTTACTGAGGCTCTCAGATTGGCGCTTTCGTCGCCACCCTCCGGATGAGGGGTCTCTGGTTCTCCATGAACCACCCTCTCAACTCTGGGTCTCCCTCTCTTGGGTCGCGGTTCAGCACCGTGACCTCCACCCCTAGAAGCTTTCGAAGATCTACCTCCGGCCATCGCACGCACACTGAAAGATTCAAACACCAACACGGTCATTCAAGGAAACAACTCAGTTTATGTCAAGTATAGTAAGTCCCTAATTACAGTGGCCAGTTGTGATTAGCCACTTACTTTACTCTTCATACCCCAAGTATTACCTGTCCTGACTACATCAGTATTTAAATCTGCATACAACACATAACACATACCATGCGCACATAAAACCGGTTAACTTTACGAAAATACCTGATGGCACGCAGCTACTCAGATTGGCATCTCATTCCCTTTCCGTCCCATTCTCAGTTTAAGATTAGGTTTATTTTGAAAATTTACCCATTTCACTTAAACTTTGGCTCTGATACCAACTTGTAAGGCCCCGTTCCCGGGACGCTTACAGCTGGGTTCTCATCGCACATAAAACATATAATTATATTTGTATTTAATGAATCGCAGCGGAAAACTAAACAAACTTTCATTTCCATGTAAATGCTTTTGCAAACTAATACAACATTCATTACAAAAATTGTTTGTTCGCATTACAATGCAAAAACATTAATCAAAAGAATGCCATCCCAAAAAGGCTGAGTCGCCCGTGCCATCCTCAGCAATCATTACCTGCCAACTGGAAACACATCAAAGTCAGCGTTGCTGAGTGAGTTCTAGTTTTATAAATAAAACATACTTTACTTTCATATAAAACCGTTCGTACTTTTACATGGTCACACATCATACATACACATAGATAATATCATTATTATCTTCTTCATTCGTTCATTCGTTCTTCCATTACCTTACTTGCGCATCGGACATCATCCCAAACCAATACCATGTGCTACACCCCGGTTAGTCGTAGCTACCGGGCCGAAGTCAACAAATGACAGCTAAACGTATGCCACGGTACTAGGAGTAACCATCAGTCTTAGCTACTGGGCCGAAGTCAACGAATGATAGCTAAACGTATGACACAGTACTAGGGGTGAGCGGTAGAGGTTCTACATTTAGGGTCAATCACCAAGAAGGACCCCGTATCCGATGTGTGCAAGACGTTTCATTCGTTCATCGTGTTCCTCTTTCTTTATCTTTCACTTTACGTTACATAATACTTCGTTCATTCATCATAAAAAGTAAAGCCACAGGAAAGATATTATACATCACATTAAGGAACATAAACATGCATCAACATCACATCATACATGGCAACATCATACATACACAAGATGCAACATCATCACCCTCATCATGCCCAACATGCTT
>JACCIX010001081.1:0-10000 GCA_025506515.1 Flaveria trinervia | reverse complement strand
TTGAAGAGACAAAGTCTTCCGAAGCTTCAACCTATGAAGACAGATTTCTTCCGAAGACTTTTAGTACACATGCTTTATCTGATGTACTGTTCCACAAAGCACCTTTTCCGCTGCGTCTCTGATAAGTCACCAACTTACAAGAGTTGGTGAAAAGGTCCATGCTTTTGGTAACTGTACATTGAGGTCTTGAGTCTGAAACTTTCCACTTTATGTACTTTATCCTTTTTGTAATGTATAAGGATGTGAGCTATGGCATGTCATAGTCACAAGGTCAAAAGGCAGATATGCCTTTTGATCCTACAATTGATTTTGTTAGTGTCTAGTCAATTGTATCCAGCTGGCTTTCATAGTATAGCCGGCTGTAGGTTGTAGTATAAGTATTCCAAGTTCTTGTATCTTTCTTTATGCTTTGTAACACTTGTAAAAGAACTTGAGAAAGCAATATACTGCTCCCTTGAAAACTATACTCTCTTGTTCTGTCTCTTGCTTTACTTGTGTTCTCTGTATCACCTTTGGTTACCTAGTTCACTGTTTGATTAACGTTTAGTTAATCTTCTCATTGTGTTGTTGTGTTGTAATTGTGTTCAAGCCCTTGAACGATCCTGCAATTGGTATCAGAGCATTCAGGCTCGTGATATAAGATCTAACCATCTTAAGATCCCTCACACACACAAAAACTAAACTTTTTCAAATGGCTTCCATCTCAAAGACTGATATGGAGACTGGAACCATGAACAAATCCCCATTGATCACTCTTGATGACTTCGACACCTGGTGCATGAGAATGGAAGGCTTCATCAGGTCTCTTGACTCAAGAATGTGGGAATCTGTTGAATATGGACCTTTCATACCTAGCACCCCCTCTGCTACCGGTGCTGGTATGATTCCTAAAGATGTGGCCAACTACTAAGATGAAGATAGGAAAAGGTAGAGATTGACAGGAAGGCCATGACTGCTCTTCAGACTGCTATCCCAAACTCTGTGTACAGAGGTTTTAAGAAGTGCAAAACAGCTAAACAGCTGTGGGATGCACTGAAGCTGATGTATGAAGGCTCCTCTGAAGCCAAGGAGAACAAGAAAGATCTTCTGAAGCAGCAGTTTGAAAATTTCACCTTTAAAACAGGTGAAACCATGACCCAACAATACTTCAGGTATGTTGAGATTGTGGATACCCTTGTGGATGGAGGAGTTCCTCTTGAGAACAGAGACATTGTAAGGAAGTTCATGTCCTCACTTCCTAGGCAATGGACACACTATTGTGTGGTAATCAAGAGGACTGAGAACCTTAAAACTCTTACTCTGACAGAGTTATATGGGATTCTCAGTGGATACCAGATGGAGATGAACTTACAAGGTTCATCTGGCAACTCTAACAATCAAATGGGTTCAGCCCTTCATGTGGTTGAAAGGGACAGCATAGAACCCCAACATCATCTCCTATGCTACCCTGACAACTCACAAAAGGGTCCTTTCATCACCTTCCCGGAGACACCAAGGGAGAACTTTACTCAAGGAAGCCCATTCCAAGAGACAAGTTCTTCTCAAGCCTTTGTGTCTGCAGATGAAAGCTGTGGAAATTATCTCTTCACTCTTGAAGACCTAGACTGTATCCATCCAGATGACCTGGAATACATGGAGATAGTTCAGCAGATGGCTCTTCTCACTCACAGAGCCAAGAAGTTCTACAAGAGGACAGGAAGAAAATTTCCAAGCAATGCTACCAGTGGTAAGTTTGGGCTGGATAAAAGCAAAGTTAAGTGTTACAATTGTAACCTTATGGGTCACTTCGCCAGGGAGTGTAAGGCACCAGAGCAAATGGGGGTCAAACACAACTCAGACCAAACTACACCAACAATACCCCTCAGGCTGAGAAGACAAAGCAACATGCTGCGGTTGCTGTTGAAGAGGGAGGATTTGACTGGAGTTTTCAGGTGGAGGATGCTTCTCCAAACCAAGCATTGATGGCTGACCATGATGAAGCCAAGCATTAGAACCTTTGCTCCCCTGAATGCATTGCTAAAGTAAATAGATACAGGTCCTACAACCTAGAGATGAGATCTGATCTTGAGTCATTAAACATATTAAAATCTGATTTTAGAAAGTCTGAAAATGATTACAAGTTAAAGATAGAAGACTTGGAGAAAACCATTTCAGTACTAAAACATGAACATACAGATTTAGAACTCAGATCCAAGATCTCATCACTAAGTTGACTAAGTGCCAGGCTGAGCTTGTGATCAGCAAAGCCCTGGCAGAGAAAAGTGTTCTTGAAGAAGAGACCTTCAAGAACATGATATCCTCATCCCTACACAATAAGGTTTGTTATCAAAATAGACAGGGACTGGGATCAAATGAGATAGCTCCTCCACACATAATCTTGTCCGTAAGATCTCCTAGGTGTGGAACTTGTGAAAATGAGCTTCCTCTCATAGATCCAATAAGTGAGGATGATGAAGAAGTGATAGTGAGGAATCCCTCTGAGAAGAGTGAAGAAGAGGATTCCTCCAAGGGCCACTATCCTTCTGAGGAGAAGAAATTAACTGTGATGACCAAGTCCAAGAGAAAGAACTTGATCAGGAAGAGCAAAAGGAAAGCAAAGAAGGCTCAAGAAATCAAGGCTACCTTTGATGCTAAGCAGAAACAAGTGTTCATCTCTGCAGGTTTCAAAGCAATAAGGACTGAAGACATCCACCAAAGCTTCTTAGCCAAGAGTTCTGGTTCATGTTCAAATCATCTCAGTACAAAGAAGAAGACTGAGCTGCTGTGTACCACTGCTGCACAGCCTGGACCATCAAATTTCAAGAACAGTTCACAGCCCAAGGGAACTGTATCTGCATCTACCAAGATGAAGGTGAAAAAGGGATGTGACCAAGGCCAGTCTTGCTCTCAAAAGGAGATTTCTTTGAAGAAGAAAATTGTGTGTTATGTGTGAAAGTACCTCTCATATTGCCAAGGATTGTCCATACAATCCTAAAAGTACTATCCACATGACCAATACAAAGACTTCAAAGAATCTCAAGAAGTCTCAAGCTTCGGAAGGAAAGTCTGTTTCCTTCGGAAGCTCCAATCAAAGAAGAAGGTAAATGGAAAATTACCTTCGGAAGCAAAGTTGGTCTCGGAAGAAGGAGTTCTTCCGAAGTACTAAAGTCTACTGCAGTGACTGTAGATTCTTCCGAAGTATCAGTCATTAAAACTTGTGAAGCTCCAAAAGCTTCTAAGGTTTTGAAGGTCAAGTCCAAGACTCCAAAGGTGGTGTGGAAGTCTAAGAAAGACCAAATGACTGAGGTTTCTCCATCAACAACAGCTGAAGATCCCCTCTACTACACCATAGGATCTATTACTATTGCATTACCTTCTATCACACTTACTGAACCCAAGACAAGTAAGGCTTGGGTTTCCAAATGTAACTAATCATTTTCTTTGTGCAGGAACAGCTCAAGACAAACAAGAATGTCTGGATAATTGACAGTGGCTGTTCCAGGCACATGACAGGCGATAGGTCTTTACTTCATAATTTTGAGAAATTGATGGAGGACCAGTTGCTTTTGGAGGAAATGAAGGTGGTTACATTTATGGAAGGGGCAAGGTCACAAATGGTAAGCTCAGCATTGAGAAGGTAAACTTTGTTAAGGAGCTTGGGTACAATCTTCTGAGTGTATCTCAATTTTGTGATCAGAGTCATAACATGCTCTTCACTGAGCATGAGTGCATTGTTCTCAAGCCTGGAGTGGTCATTCCTCATGAGCATATTCTGCTCAGAGCCCCCAGGAAAGGGAACATGTACAAGATGGATTGCAAGAAACATCTCCCTCTGGAGAAGTTTCATGCTTTCTATCTAAAGCAATAGTGATGAGTCTTTCCTATGGCATAAAAGAATGTGCCATGTAAACTTTAAGAATATGAATAAATTAATCAACATGATCTGGTAACTGGAATGCCAAAGAAAGAGTTTACAAGTGATGATCATTGTGTTGCATGCCTGAAAGGGAAGCAACACAAGGTATCTCACAAGCCTAAGGAAAAGAACTCCATCACTACTCCCCCACTTATTACATATGGATCTCTTTGGCCCCACAGTGTAATGAGTTTAGGAAGGACCTTATACTGTCTAGTGATCACAGATGATTTACAAGATTCACTTGGTTTTCTTTCTTAGAACTAAAGATGAGACTCCTGAGATTCTAAAGAATTTCATCTTAAAGATTGAGAATCAATGTGATCACAAGGTCAAAACCATAAGATGTGATCAAGGAACTGAATTCAAGAATCAAATCCTTGATACATTTTGTGATGAAAAAGGTATTACAAGACAATACAGTGCTCCCAGGACTTCTCAGCAAAACGGAGTTGCTGAGAGGAGAAACAGGACACTTATTGAAGCTGCAAGAACTATGTTGTCTGACTCTAAACTGCCTATCACCTTCTGGGCAGAGGCAGTTAATACTGCTTGCTATGTGCAAAACAGAGTCTTAGTAGTTAAGACACATGGTAAGACTCCTTATGAACTTTGGCACAAGAGGAAACCTTTCATTGGTTTTCTCAGGTCATTTGGATGTCCCTGCACCATCTTGAATACCAAAGATCAAGTTGCCAAGTTTGCTGAGAAATCAGATGATGGACACTTCATTGGATACTCTTCTCAAGCTAAAGCTTATAGAGTATACAATCTTAGAACTAGAATCATTGAGGAGTCAGCCAATGTGACTTTCAATGAGCACACTCCCAGTATGGCTGGTTCTGGTCCGGATTGGCTATTTGATCTTGATTTAGTTACCAACTGTTTTAATAAATCTTGTGAGCATGTTTCAGGATCTGCAGAAAATTTAAATACAGGTGATCCTGATCCAAGATTTGAGCTTGGAAGACCTTCAGCTCCAGTTGAAACTACTTCAGCAAATGAGGTTTCTATCAGCACAACAATGACAAATCCAGCTGATACATCTGGCATGCCTTCAAATTCCAGTTCAGAGGCTTCTCAACCAGATAAAGACATCTCAATTGCAGAAGATAACAATGGTGATGGTGAAAGTGATCAAGAATCTCTTGATGCTAATAACCATACCATAGATGATAACATCAATGATGTCACACACTCATTGGATCAAGTTAATCTTGATAAGTGTGATAATGTGGAGGATCAATCTTCAAGACCAGATCTAAATTTCTCAAATTTGGATCTATCTCAGCAACTTGCTGTGATCCCTCAGCTAAGGATCCACAAGTCTCATCCTACCAAAACATCATTGGAGATGTTATCTCCGGGGTAAAGACAAGAGGGCAAACCATGAAGCAAATGTTTGTCTTCACTCTTGTTTTCTATCCCAGTTAGAGCCAAAGAAAGTTGAGGAGGCTCTAAAGGATGGAAGTTGGGTTGAAGCTATGCAACAAGAGCTTTCAATTCAAAAGACAGAAAGTTTGGAACCTTTGTCCTCTTCCTCATGGGAAGACTACCATTGGAACCAAATGGGTTTTTAGGAATAAAAAGGATGATAGAGGAATCATCATCAAGAACAAGGCAAGACTAGTTGTTCAAGGATACACACAAGAAGAAGGGATTGACTACACTGATGTCTTTGCTCCTGTAGCTAGACTAGAAGCTGTTAGGATATTCCTGGCATTTGCTGCATCCAAGAACTTCAAGGTCTACCAACTTGATGTAAAGTGTGCTTTCTTATATGGAGTGATTGATGAGGAGGTTTATGTCAAACACCACCTGGTTTTGTAGATCCTGATCATCCTGATTATGTCTGCAAGCTTGACAAAGCTCTCTATGGGCTGCATCAGGCACCCAGGAAGTGGTATGAGACACTGTCTGAGTATCTCTGTAAACATGGTTACAGGAGAGGTACTATAGATGGAACTCTCTTCATCAAAGAACAAGGAAACGACATTCTGCTAGTTCAAGTATATGTGGATGACATCATCTTTGGCTCAACAATTCAAGGCTCTGCAAAGACTTTGAAGATGATGAAAGATAGATTTGAAATGAGTTCAATGGGAGAACTTAATTTCTTTCTGGGAATTCAAGTGAAGCAGGTTGAAGATGGCATTTCATAAGTCAGTCAAAGTATGTTCAAGATATACTCAAGAGGTTCAACATGACTGATTGTAAACTGCTAACACCCATAGCCAGAAACCACTCCCTTGGTCCAGATCTTGAGGGGGAGTGTGTAGATGAGCACTTATACAGGGCTATGATTGGGTCTCTTATGTATCTTACAGCTAGCAGGCCTGATATCATGTTTGCTACATGTATTTGTGCAAGATATCAAGCCAATCCTAAGATGTCTCACTTAATCACTGTGAAAAGGATTTTAAGATACCTCAAAGGTGCTTCAACACTTGGTTTATGGTATCCAAAGAATTCTAATTTCAATCTGTATGCCTATACAGACAGTGATTATGGTGGCTGCAACATGACTGCCAGTCTACATCTGGGGGATGTCAATTCTTGGTGGAAGGGTTGTCTCATGGCAATGCAAGAAACAAACCTGTGTGTCTGCATCAACTGCTGAGGCTGAATACATTGCTGCTGCAAGCTGCTGTGCTCAAGTGCTTTGGATTCAAAATCAGATGCTAGACTACGGATTTAACTTCAAAGAGACTCCTATCCACATAGACAACAACAGTGCTATCTCTATCACTGAGACCCTGTGCAGCACTCAAGGACCAAACACATCAACATCAGGTATCATTTAATAAGAGATAACTATGAAAAGGGGTTAATTAAACTAGTCAAAGTTCACACAGATGAACATATGCTGATCTGTTCACAAAAGCTTTTGATGAACAGAGATTTAAGTATTTGATATCAGCTATTAGGATGATTAACTTTGAGTAGATTTTTCTTAAAACTAATTCTAATTATTTCTTCTTAAAAATGTGTGTCCTAAGTTTTCTAGTTCATCACTTTCATAAGCTCATGTTTTCTTTGAATGGAAACTCTTTTTGAAGACTTTCCTTAGATTCTTGAAAATTTTCTGATACTTCGGAAGATAACATTTTACCTTCGGAAGAAAAATATGTCTTCAAAATAAATGACTGTCTAAAGATATTTACCTTCGGAAGAAGTCAAAATTTATCTTCCGAAGCTTAAAATTCTTAACTTAGACACTTATTCATTTTTAAGGACTTTTTCCTTCCGAAGCAAAAACTTACTTTCGGAAGCTTTGTTCATTCTTATACAAAGCATCCAAAAGTTTATTTCTCTTCCGAAGCATAAATCTTTAGACTCTCAGGAAATTCTTCCGAAGTCACTTTAGCTTCGGAAGCTTTTTCAATCACAACTTCCGAAGACAAATTACTTTCGGAAGCTTTTAGAATTCCAAGAAAACTACTTTTTGAGCAAAAAGTAAACTACTTTTTCAGAGGTGGGACCGACATACGGATTTCAAAGTTTATCCTTTTTCATTAAACTTTATCTGAAATCCTTCTCTCTCATATAAACCCAACGGTTTCCCCCTCTTCTATCATCTGCTTTTCTTCCATACCTAAAACCCAAAGCTTTCTCTCTGAAATTTCCTTTTCTTCATCTCTAAGCTACCTCACAATGGCTGATCTTACACACAGAATGATCCTCACTTTGCCATGCAGCTACACAGACAACACAATCAGGTTGCTCTGTTATGCTCTGACAAAGATCCTCATTTCTCAGAGGTTTGCCGTTTCTTGTCTTTGTCTCACTACTTCACCTCCCTAACCATTGATCCTCCTCTATATGAGGATCATTTGCTTGAATTCTGGAAGACCTGCCAAGAGGTCATTATGGATGGGGAGAAGGCACTGTCTGCCACAGTGCAGGGGAGAACAATTTTCATCACTCCGGCCATCATCAACCGACATCTTCAGCTGGATGATGAAGCAGGTGAAGTGTTCTTCCCAAAAAGCGGTTAATCATTCCTTCGAGCAGATGGGCTATGAAGGAGATTTCTCTGTAAAGACCTTCAGAAAGGGAAGGTCTCATCCAGTGGAAATACCTGCTCCATGTGGTTATCCACAGCTTATCAAACAAGCATGGTGGATGGGACCAGATTCCTGAGGATCTCTCCTTTATAGTTCATGGGATGGTTCAGGGGGTCAAGTTCAGGTATTCACAATTTGTTTATACTAATTTACTTGCAAACTTAGACTCCTTAGAGTATTACATGTTTCCTAGATATGTTCAACATATTCTTAACTGTGAACTGGGCTCACAGTTGAGGGAAACAGGCAATATTCTTAAACTGGGACAGATGAAGCCCGGCATCTTTAAAATTATGAAGAAGCCAACTGTAGGCTTCTCAGGGGTAGAAACAGCCCTAGTCCCAAAATGTTAGAGCTCATTGCTCAAGGTGACAACATAGCAGTCCAAGCTAGTGTTGAACCCACACCTACTGCTCTCCTACCCTCTTCACAACCTCCAATATTCATCACCTACAAAAGAAAATCCCAACGAACCCCTGCTCAGGCTATTGAGTCTGTGCAGGCCCCCAAATACTCAACCTTACAGGAAGAAGTGGACTCCAGAGCTCTCACTTCTCCCGAGGAGCAAACCACTCCCATTACTTTACCTATCAGGGCTGAGGTTCCTCAAGCTCAACCTGATGAGCTCATTAGCCCAACAACTGTAAGCTTTCACTCTGAGTCTCAACACTCAAGTGAACAACCTTCAGGGGACAGCTACCATCCCCAGCCTTTGGATCTAAACCAACCAATTCCCAACCTATCCTTTTACACTGATGAAGACTTAGGATTCAGTGAGTACCATGAGTCTCTCTTCTCCTCCCCTACTCAAAGAGAGATGAGTACCTCTGACTCTCCTTAGTCTATCCCTCATCAGTCACCTATTACTGAGGTGGAACATCTGAACCTGTTCAGGTTGTCCATATGGAAGAGGCTCTCACTTTTGAAAGTGATTACATCATTAAGACCTCAACCATGGCACTCAGCCCATTGGCATCTTAACTGAGGTTGCCAGTGAGCAGAGGAAAACCAGCAGCCAAGAAACTCAAGCTGGTGGTGAGAGAAGGGACTTTGGTCCAATCCTCTCATCCCCCAGTGATTCTTCTGATGAAGATGAGGGGAATTTGAGACTAAAGGTACAAAAATTGTCACAAACCTGCACCTATCTAGTCTCTAAGGTTAGTCACTTGGAATCTCAGGTGACTACCCTGCAAAACAGGGTCAATGATCAGCAACTCCAGATTTCATATCTGCAGGAGAAACTAGCTGAGAGACCTTTAAGGAGAGCTCAACCAGGAACACAAGAACCTGTGGAAGTGACTGATTTATCCTCCAGCTCACCTATGCAAGTGGGTGATGCTACCAAAAAGGGGAGAAAGTTATCACAACCCAGAACCTGGGAGTTCTTCAAAGAGAATGGACATAGAGGACTCACCATCCTCACTTGCTATTGTGCATTCTCAGCAACTTCCTCAAGCTCACATTAATATGGACTCTATAGACTCTCTCATCAGGAGTCTCTTTGAGGAAGGTATACCAAGGGCTGTCTCATCTCCACCACATGGAACTGGCAACTACATCATTAGATGGAGGTATGATGATGACAGAAGAGCCCTCATACTTCACAGAGTTCAAGGCCAACAAGAAGTCTTTCAGTTCCAAAGCCTGAGCTTCTATGAAGGACTGGATTTAGTCAACATGCCACTTGTCAATCCAAGCAAATCTAGACAAGCTGACAGGCTGGCTCAAAGAATCCAAGACAGGATCCTTGTAGAGTTCTCTCTACGAAGGAGACTTAGGCAATCAGGCAATGTCATCGGTCAACTGGATACTGAGGTGGACCCTAAGATTAGTTTCATGGGGGAAACCTTGGCTGAAGGCCCAGTGGCAGAACCTGAGACTCTTGTCTCACCATCAACAACTGCTGCAGAGGTCCAAACTCCATCTGAGACACCTGCTGGTGAAGGTGTTTCTCAGCCTCTCTCTAGCCAGAGCATGGAAGCTACACCAAGCAATGAAGGCCAAGCCTCAATCCCCCTGAGTCATAAAGGTCTGTTGG
>JACCIX010000559.1:37500-77497 GCA_025506515.1 Flaveria trinervia | reverse complement strand
GTGGTGGCGGTGTGGTTGCCGGAGAGTGGTGAGTGATGGTGGTATGGTTGCTAGCGAGTGGTGGGTGGTAGGTGGTAGGTGGTGGGTGGTGGTGGTGGAAGTGGTTCAGATGTGTTCAAATAAGAAAAAAAAACATGGGGGTAGATTTATTTGTAATATAATAAAACTTTTAGTCTAAGGGTATTTCTGTCATTTAATAAAATCTAACAGAGAAGTTGGATGGAGTTAACGCTTTGGACTTAGTTGTGATAGATTTTAAACCAAAGTGGTTAAATAAAACATTTTTAAACTATTAGATGAAAAGCGTTGTAACCACCAAAGCACAAGGACTAAAAGCGTAATTTGCTCTAATTTTAATTTTAGTTAATAAGATTTGACATAAATAATTATTTTTCTTTAAAATTTTAAAAATATTAATTTCAGTTAAAAGTATTATCATTTATTTAACTTTAGTACAAAATATTATGTGAATTCAATTTAAAACAACTAATAAAAATTTAGGATGGAAATTGATCAACTTATAAAATTTTTAACAATAAATTAATATTTTCAATCTTTTGAATGAAAATTTTTATTTTTATGAAACATTAGGGAAGAAAACCAAATTTAACTCTATTCTTTATTAATATCAATATAAATTTGTTGATATATTTTTATCTGGGTTTTTATTATAACTTTAGCATGTAATATGGTCGTACCATTAGTGATGCTTTTTAATAAAAGATAACAAAGAGATGGTACCCCCAAGCAAAACTATTGCATATATACTTATTATTATGTTTGCAATTTAAAGTAAACAATAATATATTTTCACTAATATATTTTCATAACATAAAGTATTGAAAATAACAAAATATATTATTATGTCATTGTTTTTAAGGGGAAAATATCACAGAAGATTAACCAAGTTTCAAAAGTATTTTATAGGGACATCCAAATGATCAAATCGAGTCGTTACCGAATTTTATTATGACAAGAAAGTAATGATGGAAAATACGTGGGAGTCAGAATTTTCAATATATAAAATTATATTTAAAAATAAAAAAAACATGTTAATAATGAAAAAAAATAAAGAAGGGCCTAAAATTTACGTCAACGTTCCATATCAGCATCAAAAGATAGAAAAAATATTTTCTACTGAATCCAAATGTATAACGTACTAAAGAATATGTTATGACTTTAATTTGTATAAAGTATAAAAACTGAGTGATCTAATTGAAACACTTTTAAAACTTGAGTTACTGAATTAGAACACTTTTGAATGTTGGTTACTATTTTACAAAGTATAACATACTAAAGAAGTTATATCTATCATTGTGGCTTACAATTACAGTTACAAAATGATGTTTATAACTAAGGATATATATATATATATATGTAAGGCCTCGTTCCCGAGACGCTTACAACTGGCCAATCATGCTTACAAAACATACAATTACATTTAACTTTCATAAAAAACATCGCAGCGAAATATTTAAAATAACTTTTCATTCCAAAATAACTGCTTTTGCAAGTTAATTAAATCATTCATTACACATTTTCATTTGTTCGCATTATAATGCAAAAACAGTAACAAAAGAATGCCATCCAAAATGCCAAGTAGCCGCCCCGCGCCATCCTAAGCAATGCTCACCTGCCAGCTGAAAAATGCATAAAAAGTCAGCGTTGCTGAGTGAGTTCTAGTTTTACAATAAAACATACTTTACTTTTGTATGCGATCACACATCATACGTACACATAGATAATATCGTTATTATCTTCATCATTTGTTCATTTATTTTATTTCATTCATCATACATCATTATCATCACGAATTACTTTCATTCATACATTCATCATTACTTCTTTCATTCCATCAAACCATGAACCTTACCCTACCATCATGCATGAAGCTATATTGGGTCGGGGTCCATCATAACCCCCCGTCATGGATCACAACAGCCTGGCCACAGTACCTAGGGTAAGTTCAGGTGTACCATTATCATATGCTATACCCTCCGTCATGCATAAAGCTGATATTAGGTCAGGGTCCATCATAGACCCCCCTGTCATGGCGCACAGCAGCCTGACCACAATATCTAGGGCAAGCGACAAAGGTTCCATACATATGGTCAATAACAAAGAAAGACCCTGATGTGCATCCTTCTGGGGCAGCTAACCTGCACACCGTTGGGCTAACACCCTACAACGGGGCGTGTCCCGACATACAAGGCTTGCAAGAGTTTCTTTACTTTCCTTCGTTCATTAATGCATGAATTCATTCATCATGTTCCTCTTTTCATTATCTTCCACTTTACGTTACATAATACTTTTAATTCATTCATTAACATTTAACGTAAAGCCATGGGAAAATAAACATACATAATAAGGAACATCATCATACATAGTCATCATCGTCATACAGGGCATCATACATACATAGCATACATCATACATACCATCATGCATAGCAGCAAGCATAAGCATCATACACACCATCGTAACATCATGCCTATCACAACATCTATGACCTCAAAAGTCAGCTTACATGAACCCCTGGGAACATCCCAAGTCAAAGCCTACATTCATCTTTTTCCCCAGAATGTTAGAAAAACATTCTAAGTGTTCATCCACATTTGCTATAGTTCATCTGCATTTGTTTTACTTCATTTGCATTTGTTCCTGTTCATATGTATTTGTTCATCCGCATTGACCTTACTCATCCCCATTTCCCATACTTAGTCAATGTTCATCCGCATTCCATCCAATACTCATCCGCATTTCCATACTTAGTCAATGTTCATCTGTATTACATCCAATACTCATCCGCATTGACTTACTTAGTAGTTAATGCTCATCCGCATTAACTGCTCATCCGCATTAACTGCTCATCCGCATTGACTTCCATTACTCATCCACATTGACTTACTTAATAGTTAATGCTCATCTGCATTAACTGCCCATCCGCATTGACTTCCATTACTCATCCACATATCTTTGCATACTTAGGCAGATTCTAAACGATTTTATGAGCCTTAAACATCAGATTTCTGTTCTTAATCACCATCCATCATGTTCTAAGCCTAAGTCTTGTGACATCCGTCACCTTAAGGTCCGTCGAACAACATAATTAACCATACAATTATGTAATTATTCTTCCACTTCTTCATGAACTCCTATTTTAAGAAATCATGTTTGCTTTATTACCCTTGTGCCTGTACTTCCTTGTGAACGTGTGCTAAGTCTAACCCGTTTATAAATTTCATACCATTATCACCAAATATATCATTTTAATTATAACCATTGTCATTAATAAAACCATTTTAAGCCATCAATTACCATTAAAACACTTTTAACATTAATATAACCAATACGCTTAAAGTCGTTTTCAACCGAAACAAACTTTGGAAACTCGGGGGCTAAGTGCAGGGACTAAAATTGACATTTTGCAAACCTGGAATTGTATATAAAAACCCCATTCCCAGCCATTTTTCTCCATCTTCTCCATTTCTTCTTCACTTTCTTCTTCTTCACCCATCTTCTTCACTTTTGCACCAAAATCGCTCCATTTGGTCTCGTTTTCTTCGTCTAGGCTTCGTCTACAACTTAGTCTACTCCATCCTTGTAGGTAGACGACCTTGGTTGTCCATTTCTGCTTGTTTTACTGCTGTCCATTTCTAGGGTTTCGGTGTGTCGGGTCAACTCGAACATAGAGGTCGTGTGGGTGCGTGTGATGACTTTCTGCGTGTGCTTCTTGTTCGTGTGTGTTTGTCGTGTGATTCTGGAAGTCCTTGTTGTGTAAAACCCGTGCTTGGGGTAGCCGAAGGCTGCTCTGCACTTCAGCAGTCACGAACGTGTAGTTCAGGCGACTGGGTCTGTCATGCAACTGAGCCGTGCGACTAGGTGAGTCGTGCGACTAAGTCATGCGACTGGGTCTTTCGGGCGACTGAATCGTGCGACTAGGGATGTCATGCGACTGAGTTGTGCGATCGATTGAATGTGTGTGCGATTGAGTCAATGCGGATGTGTGTGTGTGCGATTGAGTCAATGCGGATGAATGTGTGTGCGATTGAGTCAATGCGAATGAATGAATGCATGTGACTGTGCGTGTATCGCACGACTGAAGGCCAATCATACAAATGAAGGTTCTGTTGTTCGAATGAAGCTAATTCGTATCAATGAAGGTTGATTCGTGCGTATGGAGGTCAAGTCGTGCGATTGGGTGTTGTGTGGTACGACTGAATGCCTGTCGAACGAATGAAGGTTCAATCGTGCTAATGAAGCTGATTCGTACGATTGAAGGTTGATTCGTACGAATGGAGTGTTGAGTCGAGCGTCTGG
This sequence comes from Flaveria trinervia, assembly GCA_025506515.1. Taxonomy (NCBI): domain Eukaryota; kingdom Viridiplantae; phylum Streptophyta; class Magnoliopsida; order Asterales; family Asteraceae; genus Flaveria; species Flaveria trinervia. The sequence continues at coordinate 73,177 of JACCIX010000559.1, read as the reverse complement.
TCCTGTTGTGTGATTGGCGATGCTGTGTGTGTGAATTCCCTTCTTGAACATCTGATGATAATAAGGTAACATCGGTAAAAGTGTCATTGCTTGAACACAAAGATTAAAGTCAATGCTATCAACATGCACATACTATTTCAATTGAAATCAACCTAACGTTTTACAATTATCGACAACCGATTTGGTTTTACAAATATTTAACAAGTGCTATCTTTTATAACAGTGGGATCTTTATACGGATGTCATAAGCAATGACGATTACTCTTAGTACTTGGATCTACATAAGATCTGATTCGTGTGTCCGCTTGTGTGTGTGCTACCCACGACCGAACCGATACAACCGAAACCGACCAAACATTACTATATGCTTTATACACGTCCTTAATGCTAAATAATAACTGTCAGTAGGTGTTGGACTGTCCATTGCATTCAACTATTAGGAAACTTGATCATTCATACTTACCACTTAACTTGTAAGTTTCGTGGCCCCTTTTTATGCTTATACTAGTTTACAAACATTTACAAACATGGGGTAAAAGTATGCTCACCCGTTTTCATGCTGTACAACTTACATACATTTACATACTTGGAATCAACGTGCTACTGCTTTGTGAGTACTTCTCTGATACATGCTTGAGTCTGCTTTGTGGTTCTTTCTTACAACCATTTAATTCTAGTGTGGGAACCAACGGATAGGTATTGGTAGTACTACTTGGTTTGACACCCCCACCCTTGTGTTGGTATACTAGTTAGTACCAACAAAGCCAGGAACGAGCCTTGGGTGAATATATTCCAAAAGATTCTTTGTGTACGTTGTTAGGTTTGGTTGTAAAGCTCTTGTCATGTGATTTTGCTTACTTATAACTGTATGCATGGTATTGTGCAACAACTTTATAAAGCATCAATACTTATTTACATTTAAACCTGCGAGCTCACCAACAATTTTGTTGACCATTTTGAGCATATTTTTTCAGGTGATCATGCTAACTGAAGATCTAGGTGTGCTGCCTTAGTGGAGACCCTAGGATGCATTTTGTGGCTAAACTTGGTCTTTTGAAAACAATTGTTGTATCTGTTTCAAACAACATTACACTTTGTAACCTGTTCACGGGTTGTGGGAATTGCATACAATGTTATCATCTTTGTTATGTGAATCATTTATCATGTTATGCTTATGGCTATGTGGTCGTGAATATTGACTAGACACGACACAAGTCCCCTTGTTGTCGAGTATCGTCATGACACGCTTGTCATCATTTATTATATTGCATTCTATCGCTTATCATGTGTTATGACGATCATGTCTCGTTACATCCCCGTGTTTCTGCTCTCAGCGGGTGTGTGACAGACTGGTATCGGAGCCATTGGTTATAGAGAATTAGGAAATACACTTGACTAGACTATAACCTAGGAACCTTCATGTAGATTTGCATGCCAGGGTTGTGTGCATTTTATATCTCATACATGTTCCTCATTGCTTGTTCGTTTATCTATCTGTTTTGTGATCTTTTCACCCTGTGAGGGAGCCCTTGTGCTCACTCTTTTAAGGGATGCCTCTATTAGATCTTCCGTTTCCCTCTACGCACCGAGTTGTTTTATCAATCCGGGTATTGAACCCGAAGAGATCTTCATAAATCATGTTATTGTGCTTGACCTTAGACACTAGGATTTACCCCGAGGAGGTTATGTCTGAGACCTCGAGAGAGGAGGAAATAGGCAACCTCCGCTAGACTAAACTTGATTTCATGCATGGATATACCATTATTATAATGGACTACTATTTGGACATTACCTATACATGGCGTGAAAATTACACGATTTGTATGCGATGTGTGACAACCATAAGTATGGTATTAACCCGGAATGTTAGACCTTAATATGACATGGATAATGTGCCTTGCAATGGTTAAAACTTATGCGTTTACCACTTTTATGATTAGAACATGCCGCCTCAAAGAGTTACCCGCAGCAACAGTGGCGGAAGTGAAGCCCCGAGGGGCAGAGGCAGAGGCAGAGGTAGAGCACCGAGGACAAGTGATGGTCCTACCAATGACAATCAAGGAACAGGAAACTCTGACATGGTAGCCTTAATTGCTCAATAGCTGGCCGCACTGATTCCGACTATCGTGGCCCAAGTGAGCGATTCTCTTCAGAATCACCACCCCCACGGGGATGGTGGCAATGATAACGAGGATAATGGGAACCCGACTGGGAGTGAAAGCAATCAGGAGACCGGGAATGGTGGTACAGCTGGTAATGAAATTGGGATTGTTAATGAGACGGGGTTGTGAATGCTAGACGGGGATGTTCATACAAGGAATTTGTGGCTTGTAAAACAAGAGAGTTTGATGGCAAAGGTGGAGCCATAGCCCTGACTAGATGGCTTGAAAAGATGGAGGCAGTGATTGACATCGGCAAATGCCTCGACAGTCAAAGGATCAACTATGCCACGTGCTCACTACAGGGCAAGGCACTAACTTGGTGGAGCACTCAGATTCAGGCTAGGGGAAGAGAATCAGCGATGCAAATGTCGTGGGATGAGTTCAAAGCCCTAATCACCGAGGAGTACTGTCCTCTCAACAAGATGCAAAAACTTGAGCATGAATTCTGGAATCATGCTATGGTATGGGCTGGGGACGCGGCCTACACCGATCGTTTTCATGAGCTAGCAAGATTGGTTCCACATTTGGTCACCCCGGAATCAAAAAGGATAGAGAGGTATATTTGGGGACTTGAGCCTCAAATTCAGGCAATGGTAACCGCAGCTGCTCCTCCTACTATCGAGAGCGCAATTCTGAAGGCTGGCGCTCTAACTAATGAGATGGTGAGAACAGGGGTATTGGGCAGGGGAGCAGAGAAAAGGAGAGATGTTGGGGAAACGAGCCGGTCGAGTGTCGGGAAATTTGAGAAAAGGGCCAAGACAACGAGAAATTTTGTGGCCGTGACCCAGGGCAGGCAAGAGTATGTGGGTCCGCACCCCAAATGCGATAGGTGCAACTTTCATCATCCCCCAGCTATGTCGTGCCGGGTGTGCGCGAACTGCAGACGCCCGGGGCATTTAGCAAGAGACTGCAGAACAGCGCCGAATATGGTCGCACCAGTCATTGCGGTTAACTCCGCCGGGAATGCGAGGGGCTGTTACGAGTGTGGGGACCCTGATCACTACAGGAATAGGTGCCCCAAACTGAATCGGGCACTGGGCCAACAAGGGAACAACGAGCAACAGACGATTGCTATAGCTGGAAATCAAGGCCCGACAAACTAAGGGAACGCGGCTCGGGGATGCGCTTTTGTCATTGGAGCCAACGATGCCCGTCAGGACCCGAATGTTGTCACGGGTACGCACTTACTCAATAATCACTTCGCATCTATACTATTTGACATTGGAGCAGACAATAGCTTTATATCTTCTGAGTTTGTGCAATTACTTGATTTGAGTCCTAGTAGGCTAGAAACTAGCTACTCTGTAGAAATGGCCAATGGTAGGGTTGTTCAGGCCGACGAGATTATTAGAATGTGCTTGATAATATTGGAGAACCACGCCTTTGATATAGACTTGATACCCTTTGGGTTTGGAAGTTTCGACATGATTGTGGGAATGGATTGGTTGTCGAAACACGGAGCTGAGATTGTCTGTCGGGACAAGGTAGTACGAATCCCTATGTTAGACGGAGAAGTACTCAGAATTCTAAGAGAATGACCGGGAAGAAACTTAAAGCTTATTTCCTGCATGAAAGCATGCCGGAGTTTACGAAAACAGTGCTACGCTTTTCTTGCTCATGTGGGGGAAAAGAAAGAAGAGGAGCAGAAATTTGTAGATATCCCTGTAGTGCGGGATTACCCAGATGTATTTCCTGATGACTTGCTGTCTTGCCTCTTCCACGGCAGGTGGAATTTCGTATTGAGTTGGTTCCTGGAGCTACACCGGTAGCAAAGACACCGTATCGGCGAGAACCATCTGTAATGCAAGACTTATCTAGCCAGTTACAGGAACTACTGGAGAAGGGTTTTATTCGGCCGAGTCACTCGCCTTGGGGAGCACCGGTGTTATTTATCAAGAAGGAAGATGGGTCGTTTCGTATGTGCATCGACTACCGTGAGTTGAACAAGTTAACTGTGAAGAATCGGTATCCTCTCCCCAGGATCGACGACCTGTTTGATCAGTTACATGGAGCTTTTTATTTTTCCAAGATCGACCTTCGTTCTCGATATCATCAACTATGGGTTTCCGAGGAGGACATACCAAAGACAGCATTTATAACTCGTTATGGGCACTATGAGTTCTTGGTCATGCCGTTCGGATTGACTAACACACCAACTGTATTTATGGACCTGATAAATCGGTTGTGTAAACCTTACTTGGATAAGTTTGTGATCATATTCATAGACGACATACTTATCTACTCCCGATCAAAAGAGGATCATGAAGAACACCTTCGGGCAATACTGGAACTGTTAAGGGAAGAGAAACTTTTCGCCAAGTTCTCGAAGTGTGAATTCTGGCTGCGAGAGGTGAAGTTTTTGGGTCATGTGGTTAACAAGGACCGGATTCATGTAGATCCCGACAAGATCGAAGCGGTAAAGAAATGGGATACACCTCAGACGCCTTCTGAGATTCGGCAATTCTTAGGATTGGCCAGATACTATCATCGTTTCATTGTGAACTTTTCAAAGATAGCTTAGCCGTTAACACAGCTGACCTAGAAAGACAAGAAGTTTGATGGGGACATGCACAAGAACAAGCGTTCCAAACGCTAAAAGATAAACTGTGTAATGCATCGATATTGTCCCCCCAGACGGAACTGATGATTTTGTGGTATACTGTGATGCTTCGCATCAAGGGTTGGGATGTGTACTAATGCAGAAAGATAAGGTGATTTCCTACGCTTCACGATAACTTAAGGTGCATGAAAAGAACTACACAACTCATGATCTAGAGTTGGGCGTTGTAGTATTCGCACTCAAAATATGGAGGCATTACCTGTATGGAACCAAATGCATCATCTACACATATCATAAAAGCCTTCAACATATCCTGGATCAGAAGGAACTCAATATGCGACAACGACGCTGGGTAGAGCTTCTTAGTGACTACGATTGTGAAATCCGGTATCATCCAGGGAAAGCTAATGTGGTGGTTGATGCTCTAAGCAGCAAAGAATGCGTGAAACCACTACGTGCTTGAGCTTTGGGATTGACCATTCAAATGAATTTGAAAGCTCATATCCAAATTGCACAAAGTGAGGCGTTGAAAGAAGAAAACCTTGCGGGAGAAGAATTCCAAGGATTGGATAAACAATTGATGTGCAAGGACGATGGTGTACAGTACTTCGTGGACCGTATATGGGTACCCAAATGGGGAGGTGTACGTACCTTGGTCATGGATGAAGCACACAAGACTAGGTATTCTATTCATCCTGGTGCAGACAAGATGTACCATGATCTCAAGGATCTGTACCGGTGGCCAGGCATGAAGAAAGACATTGCCACGTACGTCAGCAGATGCTTGACATGCTCGAAAGTTAAAGCTGAACATCAGAAACCATCGGGACTGTTATAGCAACCTGAGATTCCCGAATGGAAATGGGAGAACATAGCCATGGATTTCATTACCAAACTCCCTCGAGCGAGCAACGGGCATGACTCGATATGGGTCGTAGTGGATCGAATGACGAAATCAACACATTTCTTGCTAATCCGAGAAGACTAGAAAATGGACAAGTTGGGGAGATTGTACATAAAAGAGGTCGTGACAAGACACGAAGTGCCGGTGTCAATCATATCCGACCGTGACGGCCGATTCACTTCACGATTTTGGTAGACACTACAGAAAGCGATGGGCACTCGATTAGACATGAGTACCGCCTATCACCCCCAGACAAATAGTGAACGAACCATACAAACGCTAGAAGACATGCTGAGAGCGTGTGTAATCGACTTTGGTGGTAGTTGGGACACTCATTTACCATTGATTGAGTTCTCTTACAATAACAGCTACCATACCAGCATTGGGTGTGCTCCATTCGAAGCGTTGTATGGAAGGAAATGTAGGTCACCCGTTTGTTGGGCTGATATTAGTGAAAGTCAGTTAACAGGCCCAGAGATCATTCAAGAAACAACCGACAAGATCTTCCAAATCAAAGATAGACTGAAAGCCGCTAGAGACCGCCAAAAGAGCTATGCCAACAACCGTCGGAAGCCTCTAGAATTCAACGTTGGGAGTCAAGTGTTATTCAAATTCTCCCCTGGAAAGGAATTGTTCGGTTTGGAAAGAAAGGGAAGTTAGCCCCAAGATACGTTGGACCATTCGAGAAAACAGACCGAATTGGTCCAGTGGCTTACCGATTAAGGTTACCACAAGAACTCAGTGGTGAGCATGATACTTTCCATGTGTCGAACCTCAAGAAGTGTTTGGTTGATGAATCACTTCACGTACCAATTGAGGATATCAAAATCGACGAAAAGCTTCATTTTAGGGAGGAACCCATTGAGATCATGGATCGAGAGGTCAAACGGTTGAAGCGCAGTAGAATACCAATTGTTCGTGTGAGGTGGAATTCAAAGCGAGGGCCAGAGTTTATATGGGAACGGGAACATCAGATGAAAATTAAATATCCACACCTATTCGTGGATGACGCTCTTGGACCTAACTCCAGCTGAATTCGGGACGATATTCTCTCAACTGGGGGATACTGTGACATCTGTCACCTTAAGGTCCGTCGAACAACATAATTAACCATAGAATTATTTTAATTATTCTTCCTCTTCTTCATGAACTCCTGTTTTAAGAAATCATGTTTGCTTTATTACCCTTGTGCCTGTACTTCCTTCATGAACGTGTGCTAAGCCTAAACCTTTTATAAATTTCATCACCATTATCACCAAATATATCATTTTAATTATAACCAATTCATTATAAAACCATTTTAAGCCATCAATTACCATTAAACACACTTTTAACATTATATAACCGATACGTTTAAAGTCGTTTTCAACTGAAACAAACTTTGGAAACTCAGGGGCTAAGTGCAGGGACTAAAATTGACATTTTCCAAACCTGGGATGGGTATAAAAACCCCATTCCCATCCATTTTCTCCATCTTCACCATTTCTTCTTCACTTTCTTCTTCTTCACCCATCTTCTTCACTTTTGCACCAAAATCGCTCCATTTGATCTCGTTTTCTTCATCTAGGTTTCGTCTACAACTTAGTCTACTCTATCCTTGCATGTAGACGACCTTGGTCGTCCACTTCTTGCTTGCTTTACTGCTGTCCATTTCTAGGGTTTCGGGTGCGTGTGATGACTTTCTGCGTGTGCTTCTTGTTCGTGTGTGCTTGTCGTGTGATTCTGGAAGTCCTTGTTGTGTAAAACCCGTGCTTAACGCAGCCGAAGGCTGCTCTGCACTTCAGCAGTCGCGAACCTACAGTTCAGGCGACTGGGTCTGTCATACAACTGAGCCGTGCGACTGGGTGAGTCGTGCGACTGAGTCATGCGACTGTGTCTTTCGGGCGACTGAATCATGCGACTAGGGATGTCATGCGACTGAGTTGTGTTATCGATTGAATATGTGTGCGATTGAGTCAATGCGAATGAGTGTGTGTGCGATTGAGTCAATGTGGATGAATGTGTGTGCGATTGAGTCAATGCGGATGAATGAATGCATGTGACTGTGCGTGTATCGCACGACTGAAGGCCAATCGTACGAATGAAGGTTAAGTCGTACGAATGAAGCTGATTCGTACGAATGAAGGTTGATTCGTGCGTATGGAGGTTAAGTCGTGCGATTGGGTGTTGTGTGGTACGACTGAATGCCAATCGAACGAATGAAGGTTCGATCGTGCCAATGAAGCTGATTCGTACGATTGAAGGTTGATTCGTACGAATGGAGTGTTGAGTCGAGCGTCTGGTCCTGTTGTGTGACTAGCGATGCTGTGTGTGTGAATTCCCTTCTTCAACGTCTGATGATGATAAGGTAACATTAGTAAAAGTGTCATTGCTTGACCACAAAGATTAAAGTCAACGCTATCAACATGCACATACTATTTCAATTGACATCAACCTAACGTTTTACAATTATCGACAACCCATTTGGCTTTACAAATATTTAACAAGTGCTATCTTTTATAACAGTGGGATCTTTATACGGATGTCATAAGCAATGACGATTACTCTTAGTACTTGGATCTACATAAGATCTGATTCGTGTGTCCGCTTGTGTGTGTGTGCTACCCACGACCGAACCGATACAACCCGAACCGACCAAACATTACTATATGCTTTATACACGTCATTAATGCTAAACAATAACTGTCAATAGGTGTTTGACCATTCATTGCGTTCAATTGTTGGGAAACTTGATCATTCATACTTACCACTTAACTTGTGAGTTTCATGGCCCCTTTTTAGGCTTATACTACTTTACAAACATTTACAAACATGGGGGAAAAGTATGCTCACCCGTTTTCATGCTGTACAACTTAGATACAATTTACATACTTGGAATCAACGTGCTACTACTTTGTGAGTACTTATCTGATACATGCTTGAGCTGCTTTGTGGTTCTTTCTTACAACCATTTAATTCCAGTGTGGGAACCGACGGATAGGTATTGGTAGTACTACTTGGGTTGACACCCCCAGCCTCATGTTGGTATACTAGTTAGTACCAACAGACGCGAGGAACGGGACTTGGGTGAATATATTCTGACACGATTCTTTGTGTACGTCGTTAGGTTTGGTTGTAAAGCTCTTGTCATGTGATTTTGCTTACTTATAACTGTATGCACGGTATTCTGCAACGACTTTATATAGCATCAGTACTTATTTACATTTAAACCTGCGAGCTCACCTACAATTTTGTTGACCATTTTGAGCATATCTTTTCAGGTGATCATGCTAACTGAAGATATAGGTGTGCTGCCTTAGTGGAGACCCTAGGATGCATTTTGTGGCTAAACTTGGTCTTTTGAAAACAATTGTTGTATCTGTTTCAAACAACATTACACATTGTAACTTGTTCCCGGGTTGTGGGAATTGCATTCAATGTTATCATCTTTGTTATGTGAATCATTTATCACGTTATGCTTCTGGCTACGTTGTCGTGAATATTGACTAGACACGACACAAGTCCCCTTGTTGTCGGGTGTCGTCATGAGACGCTTGTCATCATTTATTATATTGCATCTCTATCGCTTAGCATGTGTTATGACGATCCCATCTCATTACATCCTCGTGTTTCCGCTCTCAGCGGGGGTGTGACAAGTCTTGCCTTCTAAGCCTTAGAAACCCCATCACACATCATCAAGCATGAACATAGCCACCCATTACATCATAACATCAACATACACACAATCAAACATACGTGTTGAAAACCCAGTTTAATGCAAACATACATTCATGCATTTCCAGCCCCAAAAGAGTTAAAAACAAGTAAAAGAGGGGTTGTAGAACTCACCTTTGCAGCTCTTGAGTATGGTTTCTTCGAAACTCGTTTGCAATTGAGTTCAAGCGCCTAGAAACCCACTAAAAACATACCGAGCACATACAAACACACATAAGCATAACCCGAGGATAAAACCAGTCAAGAACATCATGAATACGTGAATTCTTACCTTCAAATTTGAATTCTTCTTGTTCTTCCTTCAAAACCTAGAGTTTCAGCTCCTTCTCTCACTCTCTCTACCAAGATCCGAATGTAAAAGGTGTGGTGTGACCATTTGAGTGGCCATACCACCTTTATCACTAACTTTTAAACTTTTTTTCATTTATGTTACTTTTAATCCCTAGACTTGGGATTTATTTATTTTCCTTCTTTTTACTTCACTTTATTCTTTCTTTCTTTGTCTTCAAAAATAACCGGTCATTGCAATATATGTGTGTATATATGTATGTGTATATATATATGTATATATACATATGTGTATATATATATATATATATGTGTGTGTGTGTGTGTGTGTGTGTACCTATATGTATATGTATATATATACATTATATATATATATATACACACATTATATATATATATATATATACATATATATATATATATATTAGTGTGGGATATTTATATACATATGACAGCCATAACATGTTAGTAGCGTTGAGCTAGAAGGAGCCATTCAAGACATGAAGATAGATGATTTACGTATACATAAAGGTGAATGATTTAAGGGATTATATCAGGACGATTGCTGATTTTTAGTTTTGTTGACTAATTTTGTAAAAGCTTTTTATACATGATTAGTTCGTATTAGATTGGAATATGCTTGTATTAATTAAAACTTTTAACTTTTTGTATTACATATATATATTATATATATGTCTACATGTATGTGCATATATGTATGTATATATACATATACAAATATATATGTATATACATATATATATATATATATGTATATACATATATATATGTATATATATATGTATATATATATGTATATATGATAGGATCAGCAATCTATGTTTGATTGATTAGAGAGTATAGCAGCGGAAATCAAACAATGAATTAGCCAATTCACAAGAACACAAAAGTTATTCAAGGCAAGAACAAATGGTTATAGACAGAAAGAATTCTGCAAATATATTTCATTCAATATTCGCTGTCGTGGTAACAGAATGGCACACATACAATTAGGTCAACACCTCTTATATAGGAGATGTGACGTCTGCTGATGTCACTTGATAGTGACATCTAACAGAATTTATTCAAACTACTGATAGTTAACATAACTACTGAAGATATCAAACAGCTGACATCTTCTTACAAAAATTCTAAGTGTTAACTATCACTACAACTACTGAAAAGAAACTACTGAAACTACAACGACTGAAGAACATGCTCTTCAGTCGTTTTACAAATACTGAAACAAAAAGAGAACTACTGAAAGGAAACCATCACAACAACTGAAGAATGCTTCTTCAGCTGTTGTAACAAACTCTGAAGGCTTCAGTACTTGTACTTGAACTTCAGCTGTTGTCATCAGCTAATGTCTTCAGTCTTTGTACTTCAGCTGTTGATCTTCAGTACTTGTTCTTCAGCTGTTGATCTTCAGACTTTGGTCTTCAGCTGTTGAAGTCTTCAGTACTTTAGTCTTCAGCTGTTGAAGTCTTCAGTACTTTAGTCTTCAGCTGTTGATCTTCAGTACTTTAGTCTTCAGCTGTTGAACCAATGCAGCCAAAACCTCTAAACTTATTGAAGATGTCCCACTTATTATGGCAAAAGGATTGGTCTTTTTGTCTTCTAGATCAGCTCAGAAGTGACCCTTTTAAGCATGGGCCTGGGAAGAAGTGTCAATGATCTGTTTGGCAAAGTATGAATGGGAACTCTGTCTTGGGGAACTGGACATAGAGTTGTTACCCCATCCATGAGATCTACTTCCCTACTATGAGTCTGTATGACTCTCTGTGTAGGCCTCAAGGAAGGTAATTTGTTCCTCCATGGTCAGCTGTTCAGTACCTCCTTCAAATAATGATTCAGGCCCATAGTACTCAGATAGGTATTTGACCTGTTTCCCATTCTTTAGCTCCATAATTGTTATTATTCTATAAGCAAATTCATCAGGGTGATTACCCTCTAGGAACAATTGGAGCTCATTCTTTCTGACTTCTTCAAGCCTCTTATAAACTAACCCCTTTTTCACCATTTTATTTTCAAGCATCTTCTGTGGGGTTTGGTTAGCTTTATAAGCTTTCTTGAAGTCTTCTAGGATTTCCCAGGGTGATACTACAAAGACCAGGGAGATCACTTCATCTATAATCTTTTTCACCTGGCCAATGTATCTCTGTGGTATGTTTTCTTGTGAATCTTGTGAGACACCCTGGGATCAGGCCAAATCCTTACTCTCTCCTTTTGATATTGAAATGTATGCTTAAGAGTGTATAATCTGAGAGCTTGCTTCTTCATGTTGATGATAGAAGATGTGGCTGCATATGCTTTGTCAACCCTCCTCAACAATTCCTCATCGTGTTGTTTGTGAAGTTCTTCTTCTTCTAGCTTCACTTTCACAATTTGTCTTTGGGTTTCAGGAGTAATTGTTGAGGAGTGACTTGTGGCCTTCGACAACTGTATAACAGCTGAGAGTGGCAGTCTATCTTCATCATCATCTTCTTCATCATCTTCTAGCCTTAATACCTTCTCTTCTTCTTCTGGGGTACATCATCGGCTATGGTTTTGAGGGAAAGGGAGTTGGTTTGGTGGGTGTTGTTTTGGTGGTTTAGGTGTGTGAATGTTGACAGGCTGTTCTAGCATTTTGGAAGTGAGTGTGGCTTTAGATTGCTTGGCTAGTTCAGTCCTGCTCCCAGCACCACTTCATTCAAAGCTTCAATAACTAATCCTTTAGTGTATACTTCAGACGAACATATCTTGGTGGTTATTGCCAGATACCGTCCCTGGACCAAGCCTTGATTCGATCATTGATCTTCGAAGATATTTTGCTATAAATCTGATCATGATCTCCAGCCTTTCTCTTTCTAACACATCATAACTTGCCCATATGTTTTGGATTTCTTCAATCTCTAATCTTCTAATCTCAGAGTCAAGTTGTCAGTGTCATGGCCTTGCCTAAACAAGTGATCGATGTTATCCATTGATCTGCTGTGTTCAGCATCAGCCTCTTTCACCATCAGCCCTAAGGCAGTCTCTTCTCATTCTTTCTTTTCTTTGATGCTCCATGTCAGCTTCTTTCTCCTTCTCTTTTTCCTTCTCCTTCTCTTTTTCAGTCTCCACTACCATCTCCTTCTCCTTTACCACTTCTGTCACTTCTGTTTCTTTTTCTCTCTTTCTTCTCTGCACTCCTCTTCCTTTTTGCTTTCACTGACTGAATCTCCCCCTTTTGGGTGCATTGGTTGCAAGGGTTTGATTGTCAGAAAGCGTTTTGTGCATAACTTCCTCGATCAAGGGTTTTGTTACTGAGGAAAGCCTCTCATCAATGGTTTTGATCACTATATCAGTGATTATGGGTGTGATGAGAGGTAGGGAATTTGGAAGATAGCAGTTATTTGCTCAGGGGGGTTCTGTTCCTGAGAAATAGTGCCAGAAGCAGAGGCAGGTGGCTGAGAATTGGGAGTGGGTCTGTGTTTTAGGAGACCTTCGGATGAAGGGTTCCATTTTGTGGGGTTTTGAGGCAGATGGTTTTGATCCGCAGAAGTTTTGGCAAGCAGCTCTTTGAGTCTGCTCACCTCCTCTTCCAGGATGGTTTTTGGGCTAATACATCGTAAAAGAAGCCCAGGTCATCATCAGTGGGTACTGAATCACCTGACCTCCTGATAGAATTAGGATGAACATGCACTGAGTGTAGATCAGGTGTAGCATGTGCCCCTTTGTCTTGGAACTGGGGACTTCCTGCCTCAGGACTATGTCGTTCATCAGCAGTTGCCTCTGGTAAGGTCTTAGTAATGGTACCACTACATCCTGATCATATGTTAAAACAGGATAAGTGGCAGCCTCCACCAGAAGTTCCAATCTCCTTTTCTACACTAGGAAATGGAACATTGTAATCCTATGCTTGGGTTATCAGATGCACTTTGATCCTCCCCTCAATGGTAGAGGTAGCCCAGTTGTAATTGGTATCTAGGGAGGGGGTGAGGAGTGCACTGACTCAGCACTTGTGCAACAATTAATGTAGGACTTTGGGGGGCGGTTGCATGTGGTGATTGGGTAGAAGCAAATTGCACCCGGGGTGAAGGTCGCTTCAATGGTAACCCTCTCAAGTGAGATGGTGCCAGCAGTGTGGGTTCCCCAATATTGGTTGCAACAGGATCATGTTGAGAGGATACCTGTGCGGCTTTGCAGTTGAGTCTTTGACACAATTGGGGGGTTAATACCAGTATGTGCTTCCTGTGTTTGTGGTACAGGGGCATCCTCAGGGACTCGTCTCCCTGAGTAGCCGTTTTTGGCTTTTTGGATTTAGGTTTGGTGGGGACTCTGGTTCTGGAGTGGTGGCTGTGGGTTCCAACTGCGTGGGTTTTCACAGTTTGGCAGCCTGTTTCAGTGTGTGGTCAGAGTTGTGCTGGAGTATACTTCAGGCAATATATCTGTTGCAGGGACTCCTAGGCCAACATCCCTCAACTTGCAGCTGATTCTCTATTATAGCCATAATGAACCGAGGATATAATATCCAGCGGTTAGAAATAGATTTTGAGGCCATATCCTTAAGTTCAAGAAAAATGATTTCAGAAAAGTTTAAGTCTTGTTGCTCAAGGATAGAGAATAATACCTGCTGCCACCTTGTAGACATTTGATCCAAGAGGAAGTCTTAGGAGCTAAGCAAACATTTACCATGTGAAATATAAGACGTTTGCATCATGGAAATGTTTCTTAGGATGGTAGAGGCACTAAGGTTTCCCTGATATCCATGGTGGGCAAAGGATAAATCAGTTGTGCCCTTTGGATACCAGCAGGAAAAGTGGCATCATCCAGGTTTAGGGTTTGGCGAAGTATATCAGGAGTGATGACCACTTGATGGTTGTTGACGACCGAATGGAGAGACTCGGTGTTGTTCTCCCCAGTGGTGAGGGTGACGTTCATCCAAAACTGGTGAAGGGATTCGGCATGAATGATGGGATTTAGAAGGAAGGCCGTCTTGTAGGGAGATTGGACCATTAGATCAATGGCGTTGTCGAACTTTGTCCAGAAGGGTGATTTGGTGAGGTAGGCAACACATTTATGCGTGGTTTGAGCTGCATGGTCGCCATTAATGAGAGAGAAGTTTTGAAGATTTGAACCTTAGGTTTGGAGAGGATGAAGCGCTGAAGGCTTAGGTATTGGGTATTTATAGGGTAAGGCTTAGAAAATGACTGAATGGTTGGGTGTTATCATCAGTAGTTTTAAACGGCTGATGACGTCGTATTACCCTTTCAGATGTTGAAACAACTGAAGTCTTGGTTTTAGGCATCAGCAGTTATAAAACTACTGAAAGCCATGGTTTGGACTTCAGATGTTTGAAAACAACTGAAGACTTGGTTTTAGTCATCAGTAGTTGTGAAACTACTGAAGAGCTTGGTTTTGTCTTCAGGTGTTGTAAACAACTGATAACTTGGTATTAGTCATCAGTAGTTGAAACTACTGAAGACATGGTTTTGTCATCAGTTGTTGTAAACAGCTGATGACTTGGTGTTAGTCATCAGTAGTTATGAAACTACTGAAGACATGGTTTTGTCATCAGTTTTGAGGATGAAACAGCAGTTGTAGAAACAAGCCGAGGAGAAAGTTCTCATTAGTAGTTTGTCAATTCATAGCCTTCAGCTGTTTCATACTGTCCTCAACACTTACTCATCAGCCTTTTAGCTGTTTTCAGTTGTTTCATAGGACATCAGTACTTATCTGTGTTTACTGACATCAGTAGTTATAACTACATCAGTAGTTGTAACTTATTAGTTGTTTTAACAGAATCAGTACTATATGTGATATGGTACTAATGATAATCAGTACTTATATACTGAGATCATCAGTAGTTATCACTTATTCTAGCTGCAGCATACCAAGCCTTAATACTAGGTTTTGGAAAGTTGAACTTTCCAAAGGCTTAGTAAAAATGTCTGCAAGCTCATCAGCACTAGGCACAAACTTAGGATCAATCAGACCTTTTTCAAAACAATCCCTAATAAAATGATGTCTGGTCTCTATATGTTTGGTCCTAGAGTGCTGGACAGGATTTTTGACAATGCACAGAGCTGAAGCACTATCCATAATAATGGAGTCTTAGTCTCTGTAATGCAATAATCCAAAAGTTGGTTCTGAAGCCAGAGTACCTGAGAGGTACAACTTGCAGCTGCAATGTACTCTGCTTCAGCAGTGGATGTAGCAACAGATGTTTGTTCCTTACTCTGCCAAGAAATCAAACAGTTGCCTAGGAATTGACATCCACCAGAAGTTAACTTTCTAGTTAACTTGCACCCTGCATAGTCACTATCTGAAAAAGCAACTAATTTGCAAGAGTGTCCAGCGGAATACCATAAACCTAGAGATTGTGTACCTTGCAAATATCTAAAGATCCTCTTGACTGCAATCAAATGAGACTCTTTAGGAGCAGTCTGAAATCTAGCACAGACACACAAGTAGCAAACATGATATCTGGTCTAGAAGCTGTTAAGTACATCAAGGACCCAATCATACATCTGTAAAGTGTTTCATCAATAGCTTTACCTTTCTGATCCGCATCCAGTTGTGTGGTGTTGCACATGGGAGTAGAACAGGGATTACAATTTGTAAATCAAACTTATTCAAAAGATCTTTTGTATATTGGACTGATGAATAAAGGTTCCATCAGCCTTTTGTTTGATCTGCAAACCTAGAAAGAACTGTAATTCTCCCATTGCACTCATTTCAAACTTCTTTTTCATTATTTGGTAAAATCATCACACAACTGGGGATCAGAGGATGCAAAAATAATATCATCAACATAAATTTGAACAAGTAGCTTATGCTAATCCACCTCCTTAATAAACAAAGTTTTATCTATGGAGCCTCTAGTGAAATTATTCTTGAGAAGAAAAGTGGAAGTGTGTCATACCAGGCTCTAGGAGCTTGTTTCAACCCATAAAGAGCCTTATCAAGTTTATACACCCATTCAGGATGTTTATTGTCCTCAAAACCTGGTGGTTGACACACATAAACTTCTTCTTTTATTTTGCCATATAAAAATGCACTTTTGACATCCATTTGAAAAACTTTGAGATGGTGGAATGCAGCATAGGCTAAGAACAATCTAATTGCTCTAGTCTGGCTACAGGGCAAAGGTTTCATCATAATCAATACCTTCTTCTTGTGAGAACCCCTGTACACCAGTCTAGCCTTGTTCTTAACAATAAGCCCATTTTCATCAGTTTTATTCCTAAACACCCATTTAGTGCCTATTGCACACTTACCTGGGGGTAGAGGAACCAGTTCCCACACTTGCTGTTCTTGAACTGAAGTAGCTCAAGCTGCATGGCTTCACCCATCCATTGTCTCTTAAAGCAACATCATAGTTCTTTGGCTCTAGCTGACTGATGAAGAGAGCATAGAAGCAGATTAGACAATTGACTTCTTGTTGAAACTCCAGCATTGATATCACCAATGATTTGAGACATTGGGTGATTTTTCAGCTCTTGATAAACAATGATATCTGTGCAAGTGTTTGTAGAACCTTCAGCAGCAACAGATGTTGATGCAGACTCTTGAAACCAAGAATTTGATGGTAACTCAAAAGATGTAGAGAATGAGAAATCACATCAGCATTTGTTGTGGATGGAACTGCTGAAGCTACAGGAACATCAAGTTAGCAGACTTAGACAGTTGGTCACCAAACTTGAATAGGTGAGTATTGATATTATCATCATCATCAGCAATACCACCAGGTGGAAGACATGCTGCAGAAGATGATTTATCCACATGGTCTACAACAACTGGAGGTTGATAAGGAACATATTGCAGTATGTCCAAATCAAACAACTCCACAGGGTTTTGTGGAATCTTGTCCATTGGAGATTCATTAAACTTCACATGCAAAGTCTCTTCAACTATCTTTGTTCTTAGTTGAAGACTTTGTATGCTTTGCAATTAGATGAATAACCAACAAACCCTGCATCCACCTTAGGATCAAATTTTTGGAGTTGATCCTTTGTGTTGAGAATAAACAGGGACACCCAAATGCTTTGAAAAATGAAATTAGAGGAGCCAAGTGATGTAGAACTTCATATGGAGTCTTCATCAACCTCTTATTTACTAAGACTCGATTATACACAAAGCAAGTTGTGTTAACAGCTTCAGCCCAAAAGATCAGTGGCAAACCAGAGTCAGCCAACATAGACCTTGCAGCTTCAATTAGGGTCCTGTTCTTTCTCTCCACTACTCCATTTTGTTCTGGAGTCCTTGGGATGCTAAACTGCCTTTTGATTCCCTTTGAAAGATAAAATTCATCAAGTGTATGGTTTCTGAATTCATTCCATTGTCACTCCGTATACACTTGACTGAAAGGGAATACTGCTTCTCAACATACAACACAAAGTTGATAAGCTTCTAAGCAACCTTATCCTTTGATTGTAGAAAGAAAGTCCATACAAATCTGGAGTAATCATCCACATTACCAGACAGTTTTTCTTCTTTGCCATGCTCATTACTCTCACAGGACCAAATAGATCCATATGCAGTAATTGCAAGCAGACAGTGGACTTAGGCTCTTCAATAGAGGAGGGATGAGACTTTGTGCTGTTTTCCTTTTAAACAAGCAGTGCAGGTTTCATCACAGTGGAACTCCTTTATGGTAAGCCTCTCACTAAACTATTGTGGATCAGCTGATTCATGTTTTTGAAATTAACATGACCCAACCTTCTGTGCCACAGTTTAGATTCTTGAGAAGAGGCTTTGGAAAATAGGCAAGGATGGCCTCTGATATATATTTTCTTGGAAAGATCTAAGGCATACACTCTTCCTGTCCTGTTGGCCCTCAGGAGAGTGTGATCATCCAACACCTTATCAATCAAATTCAGAACTTTGGATCAGAATCCTGCAGTTCTGACTGGTGTAAAAGAGCAACATGGCCTTTATCACACATTGACTGACACTCAAGAGATTGTACTTGAGATTTTCCACATGATTAACATCATCAAACTTTATTTCTCCATTGGAGACAAAGCCTTTTCCAATGATGTAACCCTTAGCATCATTCCAAAAGAAACAAACCCCTTCTTTCTTGAGAGTAGTCATGAAGAAGAGAGCTGTTCCCTGTCATACGCATAGATCCCCCACTGTCTATATACCAGATGCTACTTTGGCATGTTGAAGAACCCTGTAATCATAAACAATTAGTTAGTTTTGAGACCCAAACCTTTTTGGTTTTGGGTCTATTCACATCAACAGATGGTAAACTAACAGACTTGCTATGAATCACAGCCTGAGGGGATGGAGATGGTGAAGAAGAAGATTCCTTTGGCATGGATTTTCTTCTCTGTGGTTTCAACACAGGAGCATCTAATTGGCTGACTCTCCCCAATAGATGTTGAACCATCATAACAAGTTGTGTCTGATTTTATGATAGAGCCTTTAGCTCATCAGATACACATTAGTGCTTGAGTTTGATGAGTTCCTGTGTTGTACCATCTCTCTTTGAGTAACCTCAGCTGTTACCTGTTTAACCCCTTTCTTTGTGGATTTCTTTTTGGATTTTGGGGTTACAGGTTTTGATGTTGCTGGTATAAAATTGATTTCAAACTCAATTTTCATTTTATCCATTTTCTCTTTAATGTTTTCATTATGTTTGAGTTTGGAGCCCTTTTTATACCAGCAATCATCAGTAAGATGATTGAATAAGCCACATATTTCACATGGCTTTTTCTTCATCTTAAGTTGATCATCTGCTGAAGAAGATGAAACTACTGAAGACTTGTTCCTCAGCAGTTTGCTATTAGTACTAGCAGTTTTCTTTGCTTTAGTACCTGCTTTCTTGATATCTTCTTCAGTAGTTTTCCCACCCTCTCTACTTGCAGTTTTCTTTCCTTTAGTACATGTAGTAGTTTGGGCTTGTTCTCCAAGTGTTATGACATTCTTTTTAGTACTTTCAGTACTTTGTGAAATATCACCTGAAGTGATCAACTTTGTGATCATGTGAGTGTCAGCATTTGAACCAATCAACATCAGCTGATAGTTTCTGACAGGAATTAATGCTGACTTCTACTTTTGATGCTGTTGTATCAGAAAGTAGATCACATGATGAAAATGATTGGTTATTGCTTTCACCATCAGATTCTACCTCTGATCTGGGAGTAAAGTCTATAGGAGGAGCATTGTGATTATAACCAATGCCAAACTTCACATTGGAATCAGATTTCTTACTAAGAAGCATTTCAAAACCCTTTCAAGAATTTACCCATCGATCACACTCTACCTGGGTAGTTGCAAGTGTTTCTTTGAGGTCTTTGTACTTCTCTAGAAGTATCTCTTCCCTAGCCTTATCATCAGTGATTTGGCATTTAAGTTTGTAAATCTCATTATTCTTATCATTAATCACCGACTCAAATTCAGCTTTGCTTTTGGAAATTGTTTGTTCTAACTCAATGTTCTTGTTAATTAAAGCTACATTTGCTTCTCTAATAGATGCAAATGCGGCTATGCATGTTTCAGAACATAGTTTGGCTTTTGCTTCAGAGGATACCTATGATACCTGTGGTTTAGAGGCATTAGAGGATGAAGTATCAGCAGACTCCAAAGCCATAAGAGCTATATTTCCAAAAGGACTATCACCACCATGTTGACCAGCACCTGAGAACAGTTGTTCATGACCAGACAATCATCTGGTAAACTGCTCCAGTCAACAACTCCTGGGGTGAAAAGCTGTGTTGTTGAGGTGAGTTTGTTGATGAGATTGGGAAAGTTGAGGTTCAGGTAATGCATGTGGTTGTTGTGCAATTGGAGCTTGAACCGGATTTGGCTGAGGCAAGTAATAGTAGGGTAAAGGATATGACATTGGACCCTGGGGGACAAAGTATGTAGGAGATACAGGGTGTGTGATTGATGACCAGAACAACAGCAGGATGTTGCCTCTGTTTTGTAGGAGAGTGCTAGTGGAAAAGTCACAAAGGGTGCAGAAGAGTTTGATCCAGTTGATCTACATCTCTTGCAAAGTGTCCAAGCCTTTGGCATTTGTGACACCTCACTTACTCTTGTCAAAACCAACTTTGGTTTTGCCAGAGCGTCCAGGAAATTTCCTGCCAGTTCTCTTGTAGAACTTCTGAGATCTGATATTAACTGTTAGGACCTGGTATTCGACTGAAAACCTAGAGATCACGTGTATACCGGATCAAATAGTGCGGAATCCTATTTGATTGGCGATCCAATCAGTGAGAACACACGAAGAATCAATCAGGGATTGAAACTAACGTTAGAAATCGATAAGGAATCGATCTAATGTGTTATATGAACTTGGAGAACGATTTGGAAGGTTTCTGGACGGCTAGGGTTCGTCTGGAATAATACTTGATCGAATCTCCCTGTTTTCACGAATGAGTTGTATTAGGTTGGCACTCTTCAATCGTGCGACTGAACCATTAGTTTGTTCAGTCGTGCGATGACCATGCGGTTGGTTCATTCGTGCGACTGAGTGTTCAGTCGTGCGATTGAGCCAATCTTATGTTACAGTCGTACCACTGATCCAGTCTCCTGGTCCAGTCGTGCGACTGAGTCAATCGTATGAGGTTCTTCATGCTTATGGTTCATTCGCATGAGCCATTCGCATGGAAAATTCATTAAGTTAAGTTTGAATGTTTTAGTTAATTAATATAATATTATATGTAATCATTCAAGTAGTCATAAACTCAATCAATCATTTACGACTCATTAATGAACTATTAAACATTATAACCAACAGACTATCAGCATCAGTTCATTAATCATACCAAACAAGATCTATTACATCACATATCACGATCTAGGGACATACATGTATCACAAAACTCCCCCTTGGACCTAGATCTCTCTAACGTCTTGTTTTCTTCATTACCTTCTCATATTTCTTGTACTTGTCCTCTTGTGTGACTCTCGCGTGGATATCAAACGCGAAACAAAGTCGTATAACATTTTGGAACGGAGGGCTTGTACAATGTCTTGTGTGTCATAGAACAGTGGCCACTTGTATAAGTATAGACATCATTAGCAGACAAGTTGGTTAGCCACATTGGGTCGAATACCCTGATAGTATCCATTTGATCCCCTTTGTTCAGAACTATGACAGCTTCAGCAGTTCTCCAATCATAGTACCACCATTTGAAGTGTGGAGTGAAGTCCTGTGGCATTCCCTGAGAGGATTCTCAACATAGTGCGAGGAGGACTCCACTTCAACACAATCTTAGGTTTTCCAGTAATGGCATCCATCTCAGACCTTTAATATACCTTGTAGGTTGTTGAGGTCTGAAGTTAATCCATCTGGTGTGGTACTCTTTCTTGAGGGCAGCCTCAAACCAGCCTGACATTTTTCTGGGGTCAGCGTACACCAGCTTCAACTTAGCCAGCTGGTTGAGCTCAAATCCAGGTAGAGTCTTTAGATCATGTGGAAATCTAAAGTACTCTATGCCCTTTTCCTCTTAACGGCATAAACGTTAAGATCATCAAAATATGCCCATGCTATAATCCTGCCTGACACCATAAGATGTTTCTTGACGCTGTAGAACTTGGTGTAGGCATCCCTCTTCGGTGCATCACGTTGGGCTCTGACTTCTTTAAAACATTCAGCCCACTCAGCCTTTCGAATGTATACATCATCGTTTGAGGCTTGGGCTGTTCCTTCGGTCTTTCTGCTTCCTGCTCCATCTTGTCTAGTACCCAAACATATCACTGACTAGGGACTCACCCAGATTGGGGACCATATTACCCGCGTTGTCAGCGTATTGAGGGTACTCTTCAGCAGCAATATCTTCAACCTCAACTTCATCAACGTCGTGTAGGTCGTCGTCACTGGTTGAATCAACTGTTGGAGCATCCTTGACAATATCATCAGGATTGAGTCTGAACATCTCTGCCAGTTGCTCGTTAGATAGGTCGTGAATTATTTCACCTTCTTCAGGGGTATAACTCACTGACCTTCTAACAATACCTTGCAGATCAAGAATCATTGTGAGTTGAGACTTGACCTGTTGAAGGGGAGCAATATCAAACTCATCTCTGTGGTACTTTGGATCTTTTGATTTACACATTTCACATTCAAATCATTAGTAATATATCAAACAAAATGCATTATATTAATATAAACATTCAGTATATCGTTTTTCAATACAGAGTACAAAAGTAATTAAATACATAAACATGCACTATTTACTTTTATCCTGTATGCTAGTCTTTCGTGTGAAGGTGCAGAAGCAGAAGCTGACTGATCCTGTCGGTTCTTTGTTCTCTTCTCTTGACCGGGAGCTGAGACAGATTCAGCTGCTTCTCCTCTTCAGTCTCTTCATCTGCACACCACTCTTCTGTTTTCTCTTCATCAGAATCACTGTCATCACCATCATCATCACCCTCACTATCTCTTTCTCCATCCTTTATCTTTAGAGGTTCCTCCTTTGATCCTTTCAATTTTAGCAAAATGGACCTCTTTGCCTTTTCCAACTCCTCTATCTGCTTACCTGCTGTGACGCTTTGTGCTCGGAGTGGGTCCAACTGAGTTTCTGAGCAGCCAATTTCTGGGCCTGCTCCTCAATAGCTCGATCCTGCTCTGCAATTTTCTACGATGTGCAGCAGTCAGGTCGGTGAGCTGGCGGATCTGAGAGGTCTTTTCCTCATCAGCCGCCAACAGTCGTAACACCATTCTATTTAAGGCTGCCAGATGTTCCTCTACCCCGATTGAGGTAGAGGAGATCTAGAGGTGTGTGAGGGGTAGGCTGAGGCTCGGTTTGGGGCTAGTGGTGGTGGTGGAGGTGGTGAATACGGGTAAGGTCTGGATGATGGTGGTGGTGAGTGTGGGGTGAATGAAGTAGTGGTGGCAGGGGTCTGGCTTGTGGTGATCGGTATGGTGGTGGTTGTGGTTGCTGTGGGGAGAGGTATGGTCGTGGAAGGTGTGTCTGCAGAGGTGGTAGTGTTGAGGTATGTCTGTAGAGGTGGTAGTGGTGGAGTATGGGGGTGGTGTGATGAAGGTTACCTTACGCTTTTTCTTTTTCTCTGCCCATGGGGTTGAGCCATCCGTTTTCTCCTCGTCCCCTCGAGGTGGATGCTCCCCCTTCAATCCCGCTGAGGACTCCGGAGCATATGATGGATCAGTCTCTGTATCTCCGGAGCCTCTCGGTTGTTCACCGACTACCCTCAACCCGTGTTCTGTGGGAACCACTTTCCTTCCCACAGTCCGGGTCATGGCTCATCATCAGATTCATCTTCATCTTCCTCTGTAAGCACAAAATCTTGATGGAATCCTGCTGACTCAGTTACCTCAGCAGGTGAGACAGACACCGAGGGAACAGAGTCAGACACGGTGCCTCGGGTGGAACAGCCTCATCCTCAATGTCATCCTCCTCAGAGTCATCAGTAGGAGAACAATTGGCTCCACGTCGCGTCCACTAATACCTATTAACTCAATTTTAACTTTTGCTTCATTACATAGTGATTAGGTCGATTCACATTCGGTTCTTGATTTAATCCAATGTCGCTATTGTAGTTCGTGATGTACTGATTTTGGTAGGATTCAAGGAGTAGTGTACCTGTAAAACGTCACTGGAATGTAAGAATCTTAACCGCAATTTATATCAGAATCGGAGCAATTTCGACAGGGTAACGGTAATGAACGCGATTCGGGGTGTTTTGGGAGTGATGAGTGATATGCGATCGATTAAGACCCTTAAATACTAAACCTAGTTCATTCGGCGGGCTGGGGTCGGCTCTCTCGACTGGCCTCAGTCGCTCAGTTCAATCGGGCGACTGAGGTTCAGTCGTACGATTGGCCTAGTCAATCGCATTCAGTCGCCGACTGAGTCTCAATCGGTCGACTAACTCATTCGCTCCTTCATTCGCCCCTTTAGTTTGACCGACTGAGCCTCAGTCGGTCTACTGTTCATTCTCTCCCCCTTCCATTCGGTCGAATGAATCAATTTCATGTCCATTCGGCCGATTGGAAGCCATTCGCATAGTTGGTCGATAACCAAGATCCATAGTGCGAATGGGTCACACTTTGTGAGTTTACAGTCATTTTTAACATTACTATTCACCCTTTTCACTTTTGATAATAACATTGTAAGCTCTTAACCAATTCAGTCACTTCAGACGTGACCTTTTAAATTTTAAAACCATGTGGCCATCTCAGACATGACCCTTTTTAGGTAAGTTAATTCCCTTCTGATTTCTCTGATGTAGTCCGACAGACACAAAATTAAAAGATAAACATAGTAACTTAAACTAACTACACAACTAAAGTTTATGTTTGGACTTTTTGTGAGAGATAAAACCCTAAGATGAAAATCTAAGGGATTTGATTAGGAGTAGACAGCTTTAACTTAGATTGATTATATCTGGACCAACTCAATTTTGGAATCATACAGGAATATCAACTCATTTTGGGACTTGTTATTAAAGCTCTTTGATGCTTAAATCTCGGTGTTCATCCAGAGTCGTTAGCAACTTAAGGAAATCATACTGAAACTCTTAGATCTTCACATTGATTTGAACTTTTGAGAATGTAGCCACTAAGATTGTCAGTATATTTGTCCACTTAATCCATACACAGACTTTTGACGCAGACTGGTGACTGATTTAGGTTTAATTATTTCAGCTAACATTTGTGGATCCCACACTTATATGGTAATCAACATTCCTCAGAGGTTTTGAGCGTCTATGGGTATTATTACAAGAAGAGACTATTCTTAGAGCTTTCAAAGAGAAGCCTGTCCTCAGGTCAGTGCCATCGCACAGCAGAGAGGCGGCAAACAACATGAATTCTAGAATATCTAGGTTATGCTTATCCTCAGTCAGTGCCATCGCACATCAGAGAGGCACACAACCTATCTCCTTGTTAGAGCAGCTTACTTTTATTTGACACAAAATGCACCAACAACATGAGCCATTAGCTTTATTGCATTTGTCTTTCATTTTTTCTTGCTTTGCTCTAATTTGGTCATCCGCACACTTTTGTGTGTTTAAATGCTCATTGCCCCTTATTGGAATATATTGATTGTGTTAACCAGTGATAAGATGGAAGTCCACAGTCAGTTGAACAACTTAGTTTGATCTTGAAATCACCAATCAGGTCTAATTGTCTATTGTGTTGAATCTACAACATATCATTTGTGTCTAGCAGCCTCTAAGTCTACTTTCTCTGTGTCACCTTAGGAGTTGCCAGTTTTCTATCATTTTCCCTTTTATATTGCTTAGACTACACAGACTTATACTTTGAACTTTTGCATCTTTTCAAACCTTAATTTGAAAATCCCTCTTGATTTTTCCTGTGTACTATCATATTCCAAAGGTATTGAATCAGTATCACAGACACAATCTACCTTATTTCAGCTAGTTACCCCTTCTCCCTCATTTTTTTTAATATTACTTGCTGACATATTCTCCCCCTAAAATACTAAATCATTTCGGATTTAATTATTTTTGGATTTTAATACACAGCTAGGTAACATGAAGTTAAATGTAACATACAAAAAAAAACAGATAACAAAAATAAGATAAACATTAATGAAACCTACATCGGACTACACATTATGCTCATCAGGAATTACCTCACTTTTCTTTTAACGCCGTTGACCTCTAGCAAGTATTGAAAACGTGGTTTATCAAAGGCTTTTGTATAGAGGTCAGCACGTTGAAAATCAGTATTAATTTTAACCACATCTATTAAGTTCTTTTCAAAACAGTCTCTTATGAAGTGGTATTTAATACCGATGTTTTGGTCTTAGGATGTTGAACCGGGTTTTTGGTTACTGCAATTGCAGCAGAGTTATCAACAAAAATAGGAGTAGACGAGATTTCAAACCGTAATCCCGCATTTGCTGTTGAATCCAAATGATTTGGGAACAGCACTTGCAGCAGCAACATATTCGGCTTCACAGGTTGACAATGCAACCGATGTCTGCTTCTTACACTGCCATGTAACTAATCTTCTCCCAAAGAATTGACACCCTGCTGATGTAGACTTGTAGTTCATTTTGCAGCCTCCATAGTCCGAGTCACTATACGCTGTGAGCTCAAAATCGTCATCATGAGGATACCACAACCCCAGGTGGGTGTACCCTTTAGATAGCGAAAGATCCTTTTGACCCCGATCAGATGATTGACCTTAGGTTTAGCCTGATATCTGGAACATAAACATGTTGCACATACATGAGATCAGGTCTTGAGGCAGTGAGATACATGAGGGATCCAATCATTCCTCGTACATAGTGGCATCTACAAGATCTCCACTCTCATCAGGTGCTATATCATGATTCGTAGCAAGTGGAGTCCCAGCAGCAGAAGCATTCTCCATGTCAAAGCGACTGAGAATGTCTCCTACATACTTGGTCTGATGTAGAAAGATCCCATTAGGTGTTTGATCCACCTGTAACCCGAGAAAGAACTTCATCTCTCCCATTGCACTCATCTCAAACTCTTTCTTCATCACTGCTTCAAACTCTTTGCATAACTCTTCTTTCTTCTTGACCCGAAGATTATGTCATCAACATAGATCTGTACAAGCAGTAGGTCACCATCCTTTTCTTTAATAAACAGTGTACAGTCAATGACTCCCCTGCGAAAGCCGTGTTTCACAAGATGAGTCGAGAGTTTCTCGTACCAAGCTCGAGGAGCTTGATGAAGCCCATATAAAGCTTTGTCGAGCTTGTAAACTCTATCCCGATGATAAGGGTCTTCAAATCCCTCGGTTGACTGACATAGACTGTTTCCTTATTTCCCCATGAAGGAATGCACTTTTCACATCTAATTGGTAGACTTTAATCTTCATGTACGAGGCATAGGCGAGGAAGATACGAATAGCTTCCATCCTTGCCACGGGTGCAAACACTTCATTATAGTCAATACCCTCGACTTGGCGAAAACCTTGAACCACCAGTCGAGCTTTGTTCCTTATGATGACTCCTTGGTCATCCTTCTTACATTTTAGTACCCATTTGGTGCCAATGACTTTAGCACCTTTAGGTCTATCTACCAGTGTCCATACACCTAACTTCTTAAACTGCAGAAGTTCTTCTTGCATGGCACTCACCCACGCCTCATCATTTAGTGCTTCACTGACATATTTTGGCTCAACCTGCGAGACAAAACATCGATAAGCACCATCATGAATGTAACCCTTCTCCATAACTGAGGCGTAATCAGCTGAGTATAGCTGATTTCGGGTTTGTACTCCTGATCGGACATCTCCAATAACATTGTCAAGGGGATGATAGACGTTTAGTCGTGATCCTGGAGTAGTCGGCACAGTCACCTCCGAACCAAGATTGTGAACATTTTGGTCTGCATCTGAGGAGGTTGGAGTTTGAGGTTCCGAAGTCGAGGGTGCATCACTTGTGGATGCTTGTGGACTTTCAGGAACTGGAACCTGTTCCTCCTGACCGTTCTGGTCATCTGCTTCAGTTTCATCTTCAGAGGAGGAGTCACTTTCATCGACTACCCCTTCTGACTGAGTAGATGACTCTCCCTGTGTGCTGGATGGAGTGTTTAGTATATCATACATCATCCTAGTAGCTAACTCATCATCCGAGGGAGAGAGAGATGTTGAAGGATTTGAAGAATCCATCATAATCGAAGAAGTATGCAGGTCCTTTGCCTGTAGGTGGTGTGGTATATCTCTGAACGTCGACATTACACCACACTTCTACAAGACCCGTTGAGTTATTGTAAACTCGCTTGTTCGGTATGTTGTATCCTAGAAAAATTCCTTCAACTGCCTTCTCGCTGAATTTTCCTTCTTGTGTCTTCTTCAGAAGTGTACACGGTGCGCCAAAAGGTTCAAGGTACTCCAAATTCGGTTTGCGTCTTTGAAGTAGCTCATAACATGTCTTTCCGTGGCGCTTGACTATTAGGACTCTGTCAGTGTATAGCAAGCATTTGCCACTGCCTCGTTCCAGAATTGGATAGGCAGTTTCGAGTCTGCCAGCATAGTCCGGGCTGTTTCTATCAAGCTCCTGTTCTTTCTCTCAGCAACTCCATTCATCTGAGGTGTGTAGGCAGAAGTGAATTGATGCACAATTCCCTTTTCCTTGCAGTATGCCTCCATCCCTTGATTCTTGAATTCTGTCCCGTTGTCTGAGCGTATTTGTCGAACTTTGAGCTTGTAGAGTGATTCCAGTGTGGTACTAATTCCTTGAATGTCTCCAAAGTTTTGATTTTGATTTCAGAAACATTACCCAAGTGAACCTTGAGTAGTCATCAGTGACCACATAGCAGTACGCGTCGCCTGCGATGCTCCTTGTACTAACTGGACCGAACAGATCCATGTGAAGAAGCTCAAGAGGAAGTTCTATTGAATGAACTTTCTTTTCCTTATGAGACTTCTTTGTCTGTTTGCCCTTCTTGCAAGCTACACAAAAGTCAGGAAGTTGGAAGTTCTTGACATTCACTCCTCTAACTAAATCCTTCTGAATCAAATGATTCATCTTCCTTTGACTAATGTGTCCCATTCTCTGATGCCAGGAGATGGAATCCTTCTCAGTAGCTTTAGATAAGAACACTAAACCTCATGATCCGTTGTGGCAGCTGTTGACAGATCCAAGACATAAAGGTCTTTATATCTTGAAGCAGTCATCAGAACTTGGTCTTCTGGGATCATATATTCTTTCTTCAGCACGTACACTTCTGATTATCGAAGACGACTTTAAATCCTTTATCACAGATTTGGGACACAGAAAGTAAGTTGTTCTGAAGTTGTTGAACGTAGTTCACTTTATCAAACTTAATTTCTGATTTCCCACTTCTCCCTGAGCTGTGATATAGCCTCCTTTGTTTCCTGCAAAGGAAACATGCCCTCCTTTTATTTGTTTGACGTTAGATAAAGGGCGCTATTTCCTGTCATGTGCCGGGATGCTCCGCTGTCTATAATCCACGTGTTAGTCTCAGCACTATATCGAGCACCCTGCGCATACAAAGTAAAAGAATCAGTTTAGGTTAGGAACCCAAGCTTTGACTGTCTTGGGTTTCCCAGAGGCATCACACATCATAAACTCCACCCATTGACCCTTAGAAGGAGGGTAGCTCAGGGTCCTTCTTGTTATCAGTATTAGACACAAGGGTGGATTTTTCTTTCCATAAGCCCGATTTGTGCAATGCCTGTTTATGATAAACAGTCGTCTGGCTTACAGGTTGGACTTTAGATTCACTAGCTCTTCTAGGTGGAGTTAGAGAATCCGCTTAGAAGACCTAGGTCTAGAGTCCAGAAGATCAATCTTCTTCCTAGGTGTCTGATAGAAATGACAGTCAGAAGCAATGTGTCCACATTCTCCACAGTTGTAGCATGACCTGCTATCAACTTTATGAGTAGACTTTCTTTGTGGAGAAGTGCGTGACACTCTAGTAACATCAAACACTTTAGTTTTTGACTCTTGGATGTTTGATGTTTTCTCTGGTATAACAAACTTTACTGATTTAACCTGTTTTCCTTTTTGGTTAGCTGATTTTTGACTTGAAGCATGTGAAAAAGTAACATTTGAAGTCCTTTTAGGTTCTGATTTGACTCTATTTGGCCCTGACTGTAAATTAACTTTTTCAAATTCATTTTCCAGGTTAACACATGGCATTTTACCCTTTGCCTTTGAAGTGGCCTCCTTTTGTTTCTTACCAGATTCAGTAGATGAACATGAGGTGTCTGGATCAGTAACAAGAGGAGTGGTCACCACATGATCCTTGATGGGGTTATTATTTACTGGTCTAGACTTGGTGTTCATCAAGGTCTCAGGTGGTGGTGGAACCACTTTGTAGCCTAATCCCTCCCCGTTATTCCTTTCTCTTACTAAGTGTTGAACTATGTGTGAAGAACTAGTCCAACTATGCAGTTTTTGTTTTAATGAAGAACTTCGACTTCTAGAACTGCTTTTTGTTTCTTAGTGTCTTCTAGGGAGTTAAGATAGTACCTAATGTCGTTTGCTTGGTTGAAAGCCACTACTTCAGTTTCCCTAAGTTGTTTGGTCAATAGGTCTATCTTTCTTTATAACAATGCTCATTTTGTTTTAGTACTCGATTTGCCTCAGTGCACAGACGTAAATCTTTTACTAAGTTATCATTATGATCTAATAACCTAGCAAATTTTTCATCTATGCTATTCCTAAACGTGTCACAATCAGAACAAGCATGGTTATTAAAAAGTCAGTCAGTGGTACTTACCTGAGTTGGTTCAGAAGTATTAGCCATCAGTGCCACATCAGATGATTCTGGTTCTGTCGACTCTGGCTTTTCTGTCTCTGAGGTGGAAACTTCCTCATTTGACTTGTAGCTGACCTCGGCTGCAGTGTTTTCTTCTTCACTATGTGACATTGCAATTTCAACTGCTATATCACCTTCACTCGCAGAATCATCGTCAATATCCTCGACACTGGCAATGTTAGATTCTCCTGGTGAGACAAACCTGAAACTCCAATCCTGTCCTTCATCATCATGAGCAGTTAGTGCTTTAGGGTCCTTGTTTGATGAAGTTGAATTAGAGGGTTGCTTGTCCTGGCGAGTAAATGATGAGAACGGGTTTCCATTCCCCGTCTTCTTTGGCTTGACACATTCTCGTTTGAAGTGCCCCTTCTCACCACAGTTAAAGCAGGTCACTTTACTCTTGTCGAAGCCAAAGGTGGTGTCCTTAGTAGCAACCAAGTTCTGTCCAGTCTTTTTCACAAACTTTTTCGCCCTCCGAACAGCACTTGCTAAGGCCCACATTATATCCATTCTTTCAAGCTCCATCTCATCCACCTGCTCGTAGTCCTCATCTGCCAGATGGCAGTTTCCAATCTTCCCAGCAACAAGTCCATCATATGAATGAACCACTGCTGCTAAGAGATCCATATGCTCTCGTGCTACTTCCACGTCGTCACATTACCGAAGTTCTCCGTCTTCAGTTTGGTAGCGTTTGCTTCTGATCCAATATGATGGGTACATGATGACCCAGACGTGTCTGATCCAGAAGGAGAAGCATGTGGGGACCTGACGAGCTAGACACAAAAGCAGTCTGGAGGGGTGCTCCAGATGTCTTAGCTTGAGGCGTGGCGTTGTATAAAGCTGGATTTTGTGTGTACGAAGACTTCTGAGCTCTATACTTCATCCTTAGTGCTTCTTCTCGCAATTTAATGAAGTCATTTATATCCAGCTTTACAAGGATTCCATTCTGTCTCAGGTTAGACACGAATGTAGCCCACTTATCAGGCAACCCGTCTGCGAAATTGCTTACTTTTTCTTCCATGGTATAGCCACTCCATGTGTATGCAATTCGCTCATCAAGTGGTAGAATCTATCTATGACGTCGTCCAAGCTTTCATTACCAATTGATGAGAAGTTATCGAATTCCTTCTTTAACTCCTTTGCCTTGATTGCCTTCAATGATGCGTTACCATCATATCTCTTCTCTAGCGCATCCCACAGTTTCTTAGACTGCTTGTTCTCGGAATACTGGTGGAATATGTCTTTGGGGATAGACTGAGTGATCAATGCATAAACTCTTTTCTCTGCATTGTACTTTACTTTCTGTGCGTCTGTCATCCCGCTTAATGTTAGTTTAACTCCATCAGCTCCCACTGGTGTACTATAACCTATCTCAATGGCTTCCCACAGATTAGGATCTACTCCATTAAGGTAGATCTCAAAACGTTGTTTCCAGTGGGGAAACTCATCTAAAGTCAAGAGCTTTGGTGGTTTATTGTGATTCCCCACCTCACTCTCAAGCAGCAACAGATTCTGTATCCTTGAGTCTTTCCCAGCAGTAAAGGCTGACATTTGATCTTCCATGATGAATAAACTTATAATCTAATCAAACAAACTTTACTGATGCGACTGAAGGATGCGACTGAGCTAATCGTGCGTATAAGCTCTGCGATTGGTTCAATCGTGCGAAATGAACTGGGCAATTGGTTCGTGGGCGAATGAATCTGGTACTATGAGCTATGCGAACGAACGTAGTTCATCGGAATCGGCCGAAGGTGCGACTAGGTCCAATCGTGCGTATGAGCAGTGCGAATGGAGTCCATCGACGAATGAATGGTCAGTCGTGCGATTGAAGCTGCTGTTTTGCGAAAATTTCTAGGTTTGACGGTTTCAGCCGTAAAAATTCGAAATTTCACAAGTTTAATTGCCAATGTCCGTAGAAACCAACGTCGATGAGCAGGAACTTCCAAGATCACTTTTGATGCCAAAGATTGCGTTTTTAGTGTAAAACCACAAACTTTATGCAATCTTGATTGAATCAACACGTAATCACGAGCCAATAGCTCTGATACCACTTGTTAGGACCTGGTATTCGACTGAAATACCTAGAGATCACGTGTATACCGGATCAAATAGTGCGGAATCCTATTTGATTGGCGATCCAATCAGTGAGAACACACGAAGAATCAATCAGGATTGAAACTAACGTTAGAAATCGATAAGGAATCGATCTAATGTGTTCTATGAACTTGGAGAACGATTTGGAAGGTTTCTGGACGGCTAGGGTTCGTCTGGATAATACTTGATCGAATCTCCCTGTTTTTCACGAATTGAGTTGTATTTATAGGTTGGCACTCTTCAATCGTGCGACTGAACCATTAGTTGGTTCAGTCGTGCGATTGAACCATGAGGTTGGTTCATTCGTGCGACTGAGTGTTCAGTCGTGCGATTGAGCCAATCTTATGTTACAGTCGTACGACTGATCCAGTCTCCTGGTCCAGTCGTGCGACTGAGTCAATCGTATGAGGTTCTTCATGCTTATGGTTCATTCGCATGAGCCATTCGAATGGAAACTTCATTAAGTTAAGTTTGAATGTTTTAGTTAATTAATATATATTATATGTAATCATTCAAGTATCATAAACTCAATCAATTCATTATGACTCATTAATGAACTATTAAACATTATAACCATCAGACTATCAGCATCAGTTCATTAATCATACCAAACAGATCTATTACATCACATATCACGATCTAGGGACATACATGTATCAACATTAACTAAGGCCATTTGGCTTAGAATATCCATCTCTTCTAAATCATCATCAGCAATTCCCTTCAATCATCCATGATGAAGCATAGATTGTCACTATTACTGCCAGAATGACTATCAATACCAACAAATGCATGATCAGAACTGTTTGAGAGAAATCAATATGCTCATCATGACCAACCAAGGCAGTGTTCCCTGGTACAAAGTCATCAGTGAGCTTTCGTGATGATGATAGTTTCCTTTTCTGCTCTATCTCTCCTTCGAATGTAAGCAGTTTCCCATGAAGTTGGGTGAGAGATAGGCTATCCAGATTTGCACTAGAGCGTAGGACAATAGTGTATGTGTCCCATCTCTCAGGCAGTGATTTGAGGAATCTGTTATTCATCTGGCTGTTGGTGTATTCCTGTTTCACCATTTTCAGCTCAGAGATCAAACAGGAAAAACGCTCAAACTGTTGAGTCAGTGTCTCACCCTTTCTATGAGAGAATGTCTCATATTATTGGGCGAGGATTTCTCTGTTGTTTGCTAAGACCTCATCAGTTCCACCAAATTGTTCCTTCAGTGCATACCATAGGTCATGAGCAGTTTCATGATGCATAAGCCCTGAATAGATTTCATTAGGCAGTGCCATGGCCAGAATTCCATGGGCTTTAGCATCAATCTCAAACAGTTTTCGATCTTCATCTGAGTATTGTTCCTTCTTCTTCGGAACCATTTGATTGGTTTCCGGATTGTTCACCATAGGCTTATGTGGTCCATGTACCACAGATGTCCAACAACCTGAACTGTTAACAGACAGGTGATGAAGCATCCGTCGTTTCCATATGTTATACTTAGTCCTAACCAGCATCAGAGGCTTGGTTGAGGAACCGGTATTGTGAGGGTCATTAGAAGGAGTAGTCATCTTAGATTCAACCAAATTCAATTAAGCTATAACAGATTTAGAACAAAACACAACGAACCAAATTGAACCAAGAGAGATCTCAAAATGAATAAGCGAAAGCGGCAAAAATTCAATAACTATAACCAGTTCTTGCAAATAAGCTAATTCAATCAAACATAGATATCAAATAGCAGTTTCAATGATTAACTTTTAGATCGATCAATGATTAACCTGCTCTGATACCATTTGATAGGATCAGCAATCTACGTTTGATTGATTAGAGAGTATAGCAGCGGAAATCAAACAATGAATTAGCCAATTCACAAGAACATAAAAGATATTCAAGGCAAGAACAAATGGTTATAGACAGAAAGAATTCGGCAAATATATTTCATTCAATATTCGCTTTCGTGGTAACAGAATGTCACACATACAATTAGGTGAACACCTCTTATATAGGAGATGTGATGTCTGCTGATGTCACTTGATAGTGACATCTAACAGAATTTATTCAAACTACTAATAGTTAACACAACTACTGAAGATGTCAAACAACTGACATCTTCTTACAAAAATGCTAAGTGCTAACTATCACTACAACTACTGAAAAGAAACTACTGAAACTACAACAACTGAAGAACATGCTCTTCAGTTGTTTTACAAATACTGAAACAAAAAGAGAACTACTGAAAGGAAACCATCACAACAACTGAAGAATGCTTCTTCAGCTATTGTAACAAACTTTGAAGGCTTCAGTACTTGTACTTGAACTTCAGTGTTGTCATCAGCTAATGTCTTCAGTCTTTGTACTTCAGCTATTGATCCTCAGTACTTTGTTCTTCAGCTGTTGATCTTCAGACTTTGGTCTTCAGCTGTTGAAGTCTTCAGTACTTTAGTCTTCAGCTGTTGAAGTCTTCAGTACTTTAGTCTTCAGCTGTTGATCTTCAGTCTTTGGTCTTCAGCTTTTGAAGTCTTCAGTACTTTAGTTCTTCAGCTGTTTAAATCTTCAGACTTTGTCAAACAACTGATCAAGTCTTCAGCAGTTGTTATGATGTCTGTGGGACTTAGAGGTTTTTCTGATAAGGCTCATTGGTTCTTTTAGTCCAACATATATATATACACATGTATACACACACACACATATATATATATATATTATATATATATATATATAGTTGTTAGTGTGGGATATTTATGTACATTTGACAGCCACACATGTAGTAGCGTTGAGCTA
>JACCIX010000559.1:25000-32500 GCA_025506515.1 Flaveria trinervia | reverse complement strand
ACATACCGCCTCGAAGATCTACTCCAGTAATAGTAGCAAATTGAAGCCCAGGGGAGAGGCAGAGGCAGAGGCAGGGGAAGAACCCCAAGACAAGTGATGCTCCAGCCAGTAGCAATCAAAGACAGGTGTTGGGGTTTTAACATGTTTATCAAAGCTTCATACAACATGATTTATATGAAAACGCAGCGGAATAATATTTTGAAACATATTAAGATCTGATTATAAAACCCATTTTATAATAACCCCAAGCCATGGATCTTTATACATAATGCATACAAAAGTAAAAACAACAAAACAAGGAACTACAACCTTTGTAGCTTCTTAACCCGAGCTAAAGATGAGAAGGATGATGATGATCTTGAAGGCTAGATTCCAACAAGCAATCCTCAAGAAGATATACCCCAAGCACGTGCAAACACCTCTCTTTGCTAGGATTGAACACCAAGTTGTAATCTCTCTTCCTTGTGATGTTTTTCAGCCAGATCCAAAACTTGAAGCTGAAAAAACTTCTTGCCTTGTTCAAATCCGAAAATCTTGAAAGAGAGAGAGAGAGAGAGAGAGAGCTATCTTGTGTAGTTGAGTGTATGTTTTAAAATGAATTGATTAGAAGCTAATGCATGTGCTTGGAACCATAAAAGGGATTCCCAAGACATACACCAAGGGGCGGCCGAAAGGCCCCCTTTTTTTCACCAAAATTCAAATTAATCCTTTTTAAAGGAATACACTTGAAATCAACCCTTTTATAAAATGAACCACTTTAATTTTATAACACAATACATATGTTATTTGTCATTCTTTAACTAATTTAAACAATGAACAAATAATCCCTCATGAACAAATTAATACATATAATAATGTTCATCTACAAAAGCAATAATTTAGAAAACCCAATTTTCTAAATTGGTGTCACTTATTATTTGTATGATCTTATCAACAATAAATTTTCTTTCGGTGTTTGTTTGGCTTTTATTGGGTATGACCGACTTGGATCATATCACACTAGCCACATCAATTTAATATGATCTTGGGCAGATCAAATCTTTTAATCTCCCACTTGCACAAGATTCATAGTAGATTGATGCAAGCAGCAAATAACGCCTAGCAACGGTTTGCTACCCCTAATGTATATGACTAAGTGCCATTCAATAACATCATCCTTTTCAAGTACCTTACTTGAATATGTTTTAGGTGAACTAATCATTTATCCTTTTGTTCAGATGTCATGTTAAATCCAAGAGACACAGAATTGTCATTCTCTGATGATTTAACTTTAATAGGCCTTAGACATCTAACTCTCAACGAATAAGAGGAACAAATCCCATCTTGACTACATACGTCTCTCACAATCACTTCGTATCATACCCGAACTCAGCCTTATGTACTGCCAATATTTCAGAACAGCAAAGAACTAAGTCAAAATACAATATTCGGTGAATATCAAGACCCAATATGTATCTCAGGTCTGAGGATACTATGATATTCGCCTTTACTCAATAATTCTTATGACTAATCACAAGGATTCCATGCAGAAATAATTGAGTGCGGGTCAGTCCAATATCTATATCCCATAGATATCAATGAACCTTGCTAGCAACCTTTTGCTCTATATTCATACCTTATGAATATCAACCAATCCAAGTTCATTATAGTCTTACATTCATAATTGTTCCCACAAGTATGATCGACTACGAACGTTTAGAATAACTTATTTATTCACGGATTTAAACATGCTAAAATAGAAGAACAAATGAATATTATAACCATGTAATTAAGTCAAATAACATAAGTTCCAATATTCAAATATAAGTACAACATTAAACCCAGTCACTTGAATATCTAAGTCCCATGGCACAAGCATGACCTTCATGCTTTGCCTTTTCAAGGAGTTTTGTGAGTGGATCCGCAATGTTTTTATCAGTGTGGACTTTGCGAATACATATCTTTCCCTTTTCAACTTCATCCCTTATGTAGTTGAATCTCCGTTCAATGTGCCGAGTCTTTTGATGAGCACGAGGTTCCTTGATTTGAGCAATCGCACCTTCGTTGTCACAAAAGATCTCTAGGGGATCCTGAATGGAAGGGACTACCCCTAGGTCGGCTATGAATTTCTTCAGCCATGCAGCTTCCTGTGCTGCCATTGAAGCGGCGACATATTCTGACTCTGTAGTGGACAACGCTACGACTTCTTGCTTTGAGCTTTTCCAAGAAACAGCTCCGCCATTTAGAATAAAGATGTACCCTGATTGAGATCGTGAATCATCTCGATCGGTTTGGAAACTCGCATCCGTGTAACCTTTTACTACGAGTTCCTCTTCACCAGACCCGTAGATCAAGAACATGTCCTTAGTCCTCCTTAGGTATTTCAGAATGTTCTTGACAGCCATCCAATGACTATCACCAGGATTTTGCTGGTATCTACTTGTCATGCTCAAAGCGCATGACACATCTGGTCTAGTGCATATCATTGCATACATGATGGATCCTATAGCAGATGCATATGGGATTGCCTTCATTCTATTTTGCTCCTCCTTCGAGCTTGGACATTGAGTCATACTCAATATTGTCCCTCTTTGAATAGGTACAGTACCTTTCTTAGAGTTTTCCATCTTGAACCTTTTCAAGATTTTGTCAATGTATGCACTTTGATTCAAACCTATCAGCCGCTAGATCTATCCCTATAGATCTTTATTCCCAGAATATAGGTGGCCTCACCAAGATCCTTAATGGAAAAACAACTTCCAAGCCAGGTTTTTACACCTTCCAAAGTTGGAATGTCATTTCCAAATAGTAGTATGTCATCGACATACAATACTAAGAAGGTTATTGTGCTCCCACTAGCCTTCTTATACACACAAGCCTCATCAGCGTTTTTGATGAAGCCAAATTTCCTTACTCCATCAAAACGGTGATTCCAACTTCTCGATGCTTGTTTCAATCCATAGATTGATTTCTTTAACTTGCATACTTTGTTAGGATGTTTTGGATTGACAAAACCTTCAGGCTGAACCATATAGACATCTTCCTCAAGATATCCATTTAGGAATGCGGTTTTGACATCCATTTGCCAAATCTCATAATCATAATGAGCTGCTATGGCAAACAATATCCTTATAGACTTAAGCATTGCAACAGGTGAGAAGGTTTCATCAAAATCAACCCCTTGAGTTTGAGTGAAACCTTTGCTACAAGTCTAGCTTTGTAAGTATCCAAGTTTCCATGCATATCGTTTTCTTCTTGAAACCCACTTACTTCCAACTACTTTGGAATTAGGAGGTGGTACAACAAGTTCCCAAACTTGATTGTCATACATGGATTGCATCTCAACGTTCATGGCCTCAAGCCATTTGTCACAATCCAATTGGACACTGCATCATGATATGTGGTTGGTTCATCGAGTCAACCACGTAGCATCCATCCATAAAAATCCATATCTTTCAGGTGGATTACTTGTTCTACCACTTCTGCGAACGTTTTGTGTGTATTGATCAACCGCTTGATCATCCTCAACATCCTTATGTTGAGTGCTAGTTTCAACCAAACGTGTATTAGGCTGTGGTTCTTGTTCCTCCTCAAGATCCACTGTTCTACTACTAGCTCCTTCCATAAGGAACTTGGCTTCTAAGAACTCACCCTTTCTGGAAACAAACACCTTTTGTTCCAGTGGATCATAGAAATAATATCCCATAGAATCTCTAGGATATCCAACAAAGATACACTTGGTGGATCGGACTTCTAATTTGTTTGGGGTGGGAGTCTTAACATAAGCCTCACAACCCCAAACCCTTAAGTATGATAGGGATGGAACTCTTCCATGCCATATCTCAAAAGGTGTCCTTTCCACCTTCTTGGTTGGGGCCATATTCAGAATACGAGCCGCGGAGAGCAAAGCGAAACCCCAAAATGATAGAGGCAATGTGCTTCTAGCCATCATAGATCGGACCATATCCAATAAGGTTCGATTCCTCCTCTCAGACACACCATTATGTTGTGGTGTTCCAGGTGGAGTGAGTTGTGAGACAATCCCACAACTCCTATGATCTTGAAAAATATCACTTAGGTATTCACCACCCTATCGGTGCGGAGAACTTTAATTGATTTGTTGAGTTGATTTTCTACTTCATTCTTGAAGATTTTGAACATTTCAAAAGCTTCATCTTTGTGTCTTAATAAATACACGTACCCATAGCGACTATAATCGTCGGTAAAGGTAATGAAGTATCTTTCACCATTCCTAGTCATTGGCTTAAAAGGACCACATACATCCGAATGTATGATACCTAATAAATCTTTTGCCCTTTCGTTAGTTCCACTAAAGGGTGCCTTAGTCATTTTTCCTTGTAAACAAGATTCACATACATCAAATGAATCACATTCATTTGTTTTTAAAGACCATTCTTTTGAAGTGTTTGTATGCGTTTCTTGTTTATATGACCAAGACGACAATGCCAAAGGTAGGTATCACTCAAATCCAATTAAGTTTTTTGGTGGTTGCTTGGTATATTGAGCTATCATATGTTGCGTTTTCATGAACCAATTCATAAATACCATTACAAGGTATAGCTTTAAAATAAAATACATGATTTAAAGAAACATGAATATCATTGTCAACAAACTTGAAATCATAATCATATTGTCTTAAACGGGAAACAGAAATTATGTTCCTAGTCAAACTAGGAGCATATAATACATTACTTAAAATAACTTCCAACCATTTGGAAGTTTCAAAATGTAGTCTCCTTGGGCTTCCACATGAACCTTTGCACCATTGCCCATGAAGAGACTTATTTCCCTTTCTCATAATGCTCATTTCTTTTGAACCCCTGCAACAAATTGCAAATGTGAGTTCCACATCCGGTATCTAATACCCATGTGTTAGAAGAAATAACATTTAATTCTATATGTATCATGTATATTATACCTGAGGTTTGCCCCGCATCCCTCTTTTCTCTCAACTCTTTGAGATAGACTGGACAATTTCTCATCCAATGCCCTATCTCACCACATTTGAAGCATGGGTCGTTCACAGCAACCTTTTGCTTCTTCTCCTTGGGTTTTGGAGGTTCCGCCCTAACAACCATCTTCCCCTTTCCCAAACGTGCCCCCTTTCCTTTGGCAACAGTTGCCTTGGGAGGGGGTAGAGACCTTCTCTTTCTCCCACCTTCATTAATGGTGAGAACGGGTAAAACCCTTTTACCCATTCCCGCCTCAGCTGATTTGAGCATCGAATGAAGTTCATTTATGCTCTTGTCCCATCCGTTCATGTTGTAATTCATGACGAATGCCTCAAACCTTTTAGTTAGGCCATTAAGGATCAAATCCGTGGCCAACTCCTTTGAGACGGGACAGTTCAGCCTTTGAAGGCGGTCGATGTGGCTTTTCATCTTAAAAACATAAGATGAAACTGATTGGGATTCCTCCATCCGACATGCATGAAGCGCTCGAACCGTTTCGAAGCGCTCCACTCTAGCTTGTTGCTGGAACGTTTCCCGCAGCTGAGTGATCATGTCATAGGCTCCATGGAGCTCATACTCCTTTTGGAGTTCGGGTGTCATACTTGCCAACATTAGACAAGAGACCTGGATGGAGTCCTCCACATATTTAACCCAATCATTATAGGCTTCCACATCCTCCTCGTTAGGTTCATCGGGGATGGGATCATCAAGGATATAGGCCCGCTTTTCTTGCTTGAGAACAATTCTCAAGTTGCGGTACCAATCCATGAAATTGTTAGGCGTTAGACGATCCCTTTGAAGAATCGCCCTTAGGGATTGGTTGTTTTGGTTTGGTACATCATTATTAGCGTTGTGGTTGTCGGCCATCTACAAGATGTTACAAAGTCTATTTTAGTAATCGTTGATAATTATATTTCATTTATTAATACCCTTTATGTCTCATAGACTAAAAAAAATTTAGAATCCAACGTTATATTCAATATTGGTTAGGTGACCTTTATCCCATTATTCAAATAAAACAAGGTAGTCATAATGACAATTGCAACCTATTGCAACTTCTAGTGGTATGGGATCGTTTAAACATCATATGTTTATCACGGCATGTTTATCCATCAACACCTTTTATAAAACATATTTTAGGTGATCCATTCAATATATTTTACAAATCAAGTCGTCCTACTTACACACACGTGTGAGTTTACTATATAAGTGGTTAGGTGACCTTTATCCCACAAACATGGTATTCTCACCTCAAATTACAAGTTCCCTCAAAGTGGTTAGGTGACCTTTATCCCACTAAGAGTTTGCAAGTAACCTAAGTGTTGTGAAAAAGGATGGTGTTTACTTGTTTTCAAAAGGGATATACGATTTCACAATTCTTGTTAAGGAAAGTCTATGTACCATATGATTGTATGCATTCAACCATATGGTACTCAAACAATGGCCCAAGTGACGAACCATACAAATTCTAGAAGACTGCTGAGAGCGTGTGTATTCGACTTTGATGGTTTTGGACACTCATTTGCCATTGATTGAATTCTCATACACAACAGCTACCACACCACATTGGGTGTGCTCCATTCGAAGCGTTGTACGGAGGAAGTGTAGATCCCCGTTTGTTGGGCCGAGATTGGTGAATCAGTTAACAGGCCCAGAGATCATTCAAGAAACAACCGACAAGATCTTCCAAATCAAAGATAGACTGAAAGCCGCTAGAGATCGCCAAAAGAGCTACGCCGACAATCGTCGAAAGCCTCTAGAATTCAACGTTGGGGACCGAGTGTTTACTCAAAGTCTCTCCTTGGAAAGGAGTTGTTCGGTTTGGAAAGAAAGGGAAGTTAGCCCCAAGATACGTTGGACCATTCGAGATTACAGAAAGAATTGGTCCAGTGGCTTACCGATTAAGGTTACCACAAGAACTCAGCGGTGTGCATGATACTTTCCACGTGTCGAACCTCAAGAAGTGTTTGGCTGACGAATCACTTCACATACCCATTTACGATATCAAAATCGACGAAAAGCTTCATTTTATTAAGGAACCCATTGAGGTCATGGATCGTAAGGTCAAACAGTTGAAGCGCAGCAGAATACCAATTGTTCGCGTAAGGTGGAATTCAAAATGAGGGCCAGAGTTTACATGGGAACGAGAAGATCAAATGAAACTCAAATACCCACTCCTATTCGTGGATGACACTCTTGGACCTAACTCCATTGAATTTCGGGACGAAATTCTCTCAACTGGGGGATACTGTGACATCCGTCGCCTTAAGGTCCGTCGAACCACATAAATAAGCATAGAAATATTTTAATTATTCTTCCTTTTCTTTATGAACTCCTGC
This sequence comes from Flaveria trinervia, assembly GCA_025506515.1. NCBI lineage: Eukaryota > Viridiplantae > Streptophyta > Magnoliopsida > Asterales > Asteraceae > Flaveria > Flaveria trinervia. Next base: position 25,209 of record JACCIX010000559.1, on the reverse strand, counting down.
TTTAAGGAATCATGTCTACCTATTTTCTTTTGTGCCTGTACTTCCTCCGAGAACGTGTGTTAAGCATAAACCTTTTATAAATTTCATCACCATTACCCCAATACATCATTTTTAATTTCAACTATTGTCATTAATAAAACCATTTTAGACTATCAAATGCCATTAAACACGCTTTTAACCTTAATATAACGAACATTTTAAGTTCGTAA
>JACCIX010000559.1:5000-20000 GCA_025506515.1 Flaveria trinervia | reverse complement strand
ACATACAACATACATACATACATACATATGTACATACATACATACATACGTACATACATACATACATACATGCATACATACATACATACATACATACATACATGCATACATACATACATACATACATACATACATAGATACATACATACACATACAACATACATACACACACATACATACATACATACATCCTACATACATACATACCATAAATACATACATATATAGATACATGTTAGGATTATTGATCTATGTTTGATAATTAAAGAGTATTGCAGCGGAATTTGAACAACGAATTAAACTATTCACAAGAACACAATGGATATTCAATGTAAAAGTACACGGATATAGAAAGAGAGAATTCTGCAAAAGAAATATTTCATTCATATGCTTTCGTGGTGGCTCAATGTCACACTTTACAACTAGGTCAACATTCCTTATATAGGATATGTGACGTCTGCTGATGTCACTTGATAGTGACATCTAATAGAATTATTCAAACAACTGAAACTATGCAAACTACTGAGAATGTTCTCTACTACTGATTACATCACAGAGAATGCTTAAGTACAAAAACATAAAACTACTGAACTACAACTACTGAAACTATAACTACTGAAAAGTAAATTACAAGTACTGAAAGGAAACCATCACAACTACTGAAGTTAATTACTTCAGCTGTTGTGACAACTACTGATCACTTTGGTCTTCAGTCTTTGTCTTTAGTACTTTACTTTCAGACTTTGTCTTCAGCTGATGGCTTCAGACTTTGTCTTCAGTTGATGGCTTTAGACTTTGTCTTCAGTTGATGGCTTCAGACTTTGTCTTCAGTCTTTGTTCTTCAGTACTTTACTTTCAAACTTTGTCTTCAGACCTTGTAATCAGCTGATGTCTTCTGCTGTTGTGATCTTCTTCAGCAATTGTAATGTCTGTGGGACTTAGAGGTTTCTCTGATCACGCTCATTGGTTCTTTTGGCCCAACAAACTCCCCCTGAACCAATGCAGCCAAAACCTCTAAACTTATGATGATCCCACTTATTCTTGGCAGAAACACCCTCTTGATCAGCTTCAGAGGTAATCAGTTAAGCACAGGCCGGGAAAAGGTTTTAATCTTTTGATTGGCTAAGTATGGAAGGGAACTTTGTCTTGGGAAACTGGACATAGAGTCTTGTCCCAACCATGAAACCTAATTCCTATTAATAGTCTATAAGACTCACTAGCATAGGCCTCAAGGAGAACAACTTGTTCCTCCTTGGTGAGTTCTTCTGTTTCTCCCTCGAGAAGAACTTTGGGCCATAATACTCAGACAGGTATCTCACTGTCTTTCCATTTTTCAACTCCATAGTTGTTATCTCTCTATAAGCAAATTCATCAGGGTGAGAGCCTTCAAGCAACAACTGGAGTTCACTCTTCTAAAGATCTTCAAGTCTTTGGTATAACAAGAATAGATTGAGGGGTTGTCTTGGATTTGTGAGCTCTCTTGAATTCTTCAATGATTTCCCAGGGTGAGACTACCACGGCCAATGTAATTATAGCATTCAAGGTCTTCTTCACTTGACCATGATATCTACTTGGTATATTCTTCTTATGAATTCTAGAACTTACCCTGGGGTCTGGCCAGATCCGCACTCTTTCTTTTTGATGTTGAAAAGTATGTCTAAGAGTGTACAGCCTCAGAGCCTGTTTCTTCATTTCTTGAATGGATGAGGACTGAGGGAAATCCTTATCAACCATCTTGAGAAACTTCTCAGCGTGCTTTTCTGCTGTTCTGCTTCTTCAATCTTTACCTTCACCATCTGCATTTGCAAGTCAGGAGTAATCACTTGTTGACTTCTGTGCTCAGGTGATTTGAGTTTGAGAACAACAGAGATTGGCAGACTATCATCATCATCATCCTCTTCTTCATCTTCTTCTACCCTCAACACCCTTCTCTCCTTCTGGGTGCATCACTGGGTAAGGTTTGAGGTGGTTTTTGGGGTAAAGGGTTGTTTTGTGGGTTGAGTTGTGGGTGGCTTTGGTATAGGGATAGATTTGGGAGATTTTAGAGATAAGGGTTGTGTTTGAGTGGGAGTTTGAGAAGACCGAGTTAGCATTTTGGTGGTGAGTTTGGCTTTGGAGAGCTTTGCCATTTCAGTTCTCTTCCCTGCACCTGCTTCATCCAGTGCTCAGTTATCAACCCTTATTATAGCCTCCAGCAGAGCAGATCTTCTTGGTTATCTCCAAGATACTATCTCTGGACCAGGCCTTTATCTCTATCAATGATCTTCTAGGTACTTGGCAATGAATCTGATCATTATCTCCAATCTTTCCCTTTCCAACACACTATAACCAGCCCATCTAGCTTGAATCTCTTCTATTCTAGCCTTCTGATCTCAGTGTCTAGTGTGGCTGTGTCATGACCTTGTCGAAAGAGCTGATCTATAATTTTATCCATGGATCTGCTGTGAGCTTCATCAGCATCTTTGACAAGATCTTCTAAGGATTTATCTTCATCAGCTTTTGACTCAACACTTTCTTTCTTTTATATGTGATCAGTGATCTTCCTTCTCTTTATCTGTGATCAACTGTTCTGAGATCAGTTCTTTCTCCACCTCTTCTCTTTTGCAGGTTCTTTCTCATCATCAACTCTTCTTCTTTTTTTCTTCACTGCCTTAGACTTGGAAGTCTCCCCCTTTTGGTTGCATTAGGATCAGGGGCTTGAAAGGTAGAAAGAGATTTGTGAACAGCATCATCAATGAGAGTTTGTAGATTTGAGGATATCCTCTCATCAATGGCTTTATGCACTATGTCAGTGATGATGGGAGTGATGAGAGGTAAGGAGTTTTGAAAGATAGCAACCATCTGCTCAGAGGGGTTCTGCCCTGAGAGGTGGTGCCAAAAGTAGTGGCTGGTGGCTCAGTTAAGTGTGTAGGCTCAGTGTTTGGGGAACCTTCAATGGAAGGTGCCATCTGTGGGTTTGTGAGGTAGATGGACTTTGATCCTGAGACATTTGGCTAAAACTCTTTGAGTCTGCTCACCTCAGTCTCAAGGATGGTATTATGGGCTAATACATCATAGAAAAAGCCCAAGTCATCATCAGTCTGTGCTGAATCACCTGACCTCCTGATTGAATCAGGATGTACATGCTCTGAGTGTAGATCAGTAGAAGCATGTGCCCCTTGTTCTTGGTACTGGGGACTTCCTGCCTCAGGACTCTGTCCTACATTGGCAGTTGCTCTGGTAAGGTCTTATGGATGCTACCAACTCATCCTGATCATTTGCTGAATCAGTAGAGTGGCAGCCTTACCAGATGTTCTAACCTCCGTTTCTACACTTGGAGATTGAACATTGTAACCCCTGTGCCGTGGGTTATCAGAAGCATTTGGTCCTCCCCCTCAATAGTTGAGGTATCCCAGTGGTAAGTGGTTTCTGGGGAGGGGGTGAGGAATGCAACTGACTCAGCACTTAGCAACTATCAGTGTTGGGCTTTGAGGGGCGGTTGCATGTGGAGATTGGTCTGAAGCAGATTGCACCCGGGGTGAGAGGTGCTCTTCAATGGTAACCCTTAATTGAGATAGGTTCCAGAAATGTGGGATCCCCAATTGTGGTTGCAACAGGATCCTGTTGAGAGGATACATGTGCGGCTTCAGCAGGTTGAGTCTTGGACATAACTGGGGGGTTATAACCAGTATGTATTTCCTGTGTTTGTGGTACAGGGCATCCTCAGGGGACTCATCTCCCTGAGTAGCCTTTTGGGTTTTTGGGTTTTGGTTTGGTGGGGACTTTGGATCTGGAAGTGGAGGCTGTGGGTTCCCTCTGCTTGGGTTTTAGCATCCAAACAGCCCCTTTTAGAGTAGGGTCTGAGTTATGTCTGGAGTATATCTCAGAAAAACAGCTGGAGCAGGGACTCCAAAGACCAACAAGGCCATCAGATTTTAATTGATTCAAAATTATGGCCATCAGAAACCTGGGATAAAGTAGCCATCTGTTTCCACAGGTTTCTAAGCCAGATCCTTTAGTTCCATGAACACTATCTCAGAAAAATTTAGATTTTGGCGTTCAAGGATAGAGTGCAATACCTGTTGCCATCGGAAAGACATCTGATCCCAAGAAGATGTCTTTGATGCAAGGCAGACATTCACCATATGAAAGATAAGTCTTTCAGCATCATGAAAGTGCTTTTTAAGTATGGTTGTAGCACTTAAGTCGCCTCATACCCGTTATGGAGAAAAGACATATCAGTGGTGCCTTTGGGTATTCTTTAGGAGGTGCCATCATGCAAATTTAGGGTTTTGCGAATGATGTCGGGGGTGATGAGCACCTGTTTCTGGTTCACCAACGACTGGAGAGTGATTGGCTTTCATTCTCACCACTTATTACAGAGACGTTGGTCCAGAACTGGGATAAGGAGTCAGGATATATGGTAGGATTCAGAAGAAAGGCTGTTCTGTATGGGGAATCCACCATAAGATCGATGGCAGTGTCAAACTTGTTCCAGAAGGCCGATTTCGAAAGGTAGGCAACACAGTTGTGTCGGGGTTTGAGTTTCATGGTCGCCATTGTTGAGAGAGAAAGGTTTGAAAACGGCTAATGAAATTTGGCTATAAGTGTAGGTATTATAGGTTAAGAAAAGCCTGAAAAGAAAACGACTGAAAGTGTTGGTGTTGGCATCAGTTGTTATGAAAACAACTGAAGACTTGTTTTAACTATCAGACGTTTGAAAACAACTAAAGACTTGGTTTTAGTCATCAGTTGTTGTGAAACTACTAAAAACCTTGGTTTTGTCTTCAGCTGTTGTAAACAACTGAGGACTTGGTATTAGTCATCAGTAGTTGTGAAACTACTGAAGACATGGTTTTTGTCATCAGCTGTTTAGAGTGAAACAGCAGTTTGTGGAAACGACTGAAGTGAAAATTCTCATCAGTAGTTTTCGTCAATTCTTAGCTTTTCAGCTGTTTCATACTGTCCTCAACACTTACTCATCAGACTTTTAGCTGTTTCAGTTGTTCATAGGACATCGTACTTATCTCTTTTTACTGACATCAGGGTGTAACTACATTAGTAGTTGTAACTGCATCAGTTGTTTTTAAAGAATTAGTACATATTTGTGACATGTTACTAATGATCATCAGTACTTGTTTACTGAGATCATCAGTAATTATAACTTATTCTAGCTGCAGCATACCAAGCCTTAACACAAGGTTTTGGAAAGTTGAACTATCCAAAGGCTTAGTAAATATATCTGCAAGCTCATCAGCACTAGGCACAAACTTTGGATCAATCAGAACTTTTTCAAAACAATCCCTAATAAAATGGTGTCTGATCTCTATATGTTTGGTCCTAGAGTGCTGGACTGGATTCTTGACAATGCACAGAGCTGAAGCACTATCCATTAATAATGGAGTCTTAGTCTCTGTATTGCCATAATCCAGTAATGGGTTTGAAGCCAGAGAGGACCTGAGATGTACAACTTGCAGCAGCAATGTACTCTGCTTCAGCAGTGGATGTAGCAACAGATTTTGTTTCTTACTCTGCCAAGAAATCAAACAGTTGCCTAGGAATTGACATCCACCAGAATTTGACTTTCTAGTTAACTTACATCCTGCATAGTCACTATCTGAAAAAGCAACTAATTTGCAAGAGTGTCCAGTGGAATACATAGACCTAGAGATTGAGTACCTTGTAGATATCTAAAATTTTCTTGACTGCAATCGAGATTCTTTAGGAGCAGCCTGAAATCTAGCACAACACAAGTTGCAAACACGATATCTGGTCTAGAAGCTGTTTAAGTAACATCAAGGACCCAATCATACATCTGTTAAAGGTTTCATCAACAGCTTACGTTTTAGATCTGCATCCAGTTGTGTGGTGTGCACATGGGAGTAGAACAGGGCTTACAATTTTGTTAATCAAACTTATTCAAAAGATCTTTTGTATATCTTGACGATGAATGAAGGTTCCATCAGCCTTTTGTTGATTTGCAAGCCTAGAAAGAACTGTAACTCCTATTGCACTCATTTCAAACTTTTGTTTCATTAGACTTGTAAAATCATCACACAACTGGGATCAGAGGATGCAAAAATAATATCATCAACATAAATTTGAACAAGTAGCTTATGCTGATCCACTTTTTAATAAACAAAGTTTTATCTATGCAGCCTCTAGTGAAATTATTTTAAGAGAAAAAATTTGAAAGTGTTTCATACAGGCTCTAGGAGCTTGCTTCAACCCATAAAGACCTTATCAAGTTGATACCCCAATCAGGATGTTTATTGTCCTCAAAACCTGGTGGTTGACAAATAAACTTCTTCTTTTATTTTACCATATAAAAATGCACTTTTGACATCCATTTGAAAAACTTTAAGATTGTGGAATGCAGTATACGCTAAGACAATCTAATTGCCTCTAGTCTGGCTACAGGGGCAAAGGTTTCATCATAATCAATACCTTCTTCTTGTGAAAACCTTGTACAACCAGTCTAGCCTTGTTCTTGACAATAAGCCCATTTTCATCAGTTTTATTCCTAAACACCCATTTAGTGCCTATTGCACACTTACCTGGGGGTAGAGGAACCAGTTCCCACACTTGTGCTTTTTGACCTGAAGTAGCTCAAGCTGCATGGCTTCAACCCATCCATTGTCTCTCAAAGCAACATGATAGTTCTTTGGCTCTAGCTGACTGATGAAGAGAGCATAGAAGCAGAAGTTAGACAATTGACTTTTGGTTGAGACACCAGCATTGATATCACCAATCATTTGAGACATGGGGTGATTCTTCAAGCTTGGTATACTATAAGATCAGTGCAAGTGTTTGTAGCCGGTTTAGCAGTAGCAGATGGGATCCAGATTCTTGAAACCAAGTATTAGATGGCAAGTCAAATGATGTAGAGGAGTGAGAAATCTCATCAGCATTTGTGTGGATGGAGCACAGAAGCTACAAGCTACAAGAACATCAAGTTTAGCAGACTCAGGCAGTTGGTCACTAAACTTGAAAAGGTGAGTACTGATATCATCATCATCTTCAGTACCACCAGGTGGAAGACTTGGTGCAGAAAATGATTTATCCACTTGATCTGCAACTGGAGATTGATAAGGAACATATTGCAGTATGTCCAGATCAAACAACTCCACAGGGGATTTGTGGAATTTTATCTTTAGGAGATTCATTGAATTCACATGCAAGGTTTCTTCAACTATCTTTGTTTGCAGTTGTGAAGACCCTGTAAGCCTTGCATGTGGATGAATAACCTAGAAAATACCCTGCATCCACCTTAGGATCAAATTTGTGGAGTTGATCTTTGTGTTTAGATGAACAAGGACACCCAAAGGTTTTGAAGAATGAAATTAGAGAAAGCCAAATGATGTAGAACTTCATATGGAGTCTTCATCAACCTCTAATTTACTAATACTCTATTTTGCACATAGCAAGCTGTGTTAACAGCTTCAGCCCAAAAGGTCAATGGCAAACCAGAGTCAGCCAACATAGACCTTGCAGCTTCAATTGGTCTGTTCTTTCTCTCCATACTCCATTTTGTTTTGGAGTCCTTGGGATGCTAAACTGCCTTGATTCCTTTTGATAGATAAAAATCATCAAGTGTATGGTTTCTGAATTCAGTTCCATTATCACTCCTTATACACTTGACTGATAGGGAATACTGCTTCTCAACATACAAACACAAAGTTTATAATCGTCTGAGCAACCTCATCCTTTTAATGCAAGAAGAAAGTCCATACAAATCTGGGTAATCATCCATAATACCAGACAGTATTTCTTCTTTGCCATGCTCATCACTCTCACATGACCAAAGGATCATGTGCAGTAACTGCAAGCTGGCAGTGACTTAGTTCTTCAATAGGAGGGAATGAGACTTTGTGATGTTTTCCTTTTAAACAAGCAGTTCAGGTTTCATCATAGTGGAATCCTTTATGGGTAGACCCTCTCACTAAACTATTGTGGATCAGCTGATTCATGTTTTTGAGATTAACATGACCCAGCCTTCTATGCCAAGTTTAGATTCCTGAGAAGAGGCTTTGGAGAACAGGCAAGGATGACCCTTCAAATCAATCTTCTTTGACAAATCCAAGACATACACTCTTTCAATCATGTTGGCCTTCAGGAGAGTATGTTCATCCAATACCTTGTCAATCAGCCTCAAAACTTAGGAAGACAGAATCCTGCAGTTCTGGCTTGTGAAAAGTGTAACATGCCCTTTATCGCACATCTGACTGACACTCAGCAGATTATACTTGAGATTCTCCACATGGTTAACATCATCAAACCTGATTGTCCATTAGACACATATCCTTTCCGATGATGTAACCCTTGGCATCATTACAAATGAAACAAATCCCTTCTTTCCTTGAGAGTAGTCATTAAGAAAAGAACTGCTCCCAGTCATATGCATAGATCCTCCACTGTCTACATACCAGATGCTCCTTGGCATGCTGAAGAACCCTGCATTCATCATAAAGAACTAGTTAGGTTTGAGACCCAAACCTTTTTGTTTGGGTCTGTTTTCATCAACAGATTTAACTATAACTTGTTTTTATGATTAACAGCTGATGAAGAAGGAGATGGTGCTGAAATGGATTCCTTGGATTTGGGCTGGAATGCCTTTCAGTGGTTTGATCACAAGTGCATCTAGTTGGTTAACTCTCCCCAACAAATGTGAACCATCATAACAAGTTGTGGTCTGATTTGTAGCTAAAGCTTTAGCTCTTGTGACATATCAGTACTTGTGTTTGATGAGTTCTTGGACCCACCATTTCTCCTTAAAGTTCACAGACTTAGTCTGATGTTTATCATGAGGAGCACTATCAGCTGTTTTATGATAAACCCTATCCTTCTTTTTGGATTTGGATGAAGGCTTGGGTTCATCACATTGGGATGAATATGGTACAAACTTGGTCACAAACTCATTTTTCATTTCATCCATCTGGATTTTAATGAGCTTATCTGTTGAGTTGGGAAACTCTTTCTGTACCAACATTCATCAGAAAGATGATGAATTTACCACATATTTCACATGGCTTATTCTTCATCTTGAATTGATCAACTGCTGATGTGGAAACTACTGAAGGTGTGCTCTTCAGTACTTTCTCTTTCAGTACTTTTGTTAGTACTAAAGGATCTGTAACAACTGAAGACTTGTTCTTCAGCTGTTCTCTATCACAGTGTTAATCCTATTATTTCAGCTGATTTGAAATGTTTTTCAGATGTTGTGACTTGCCCTTCAGTACTTGAGGTACTTTGAGGGACACATCTGAAGTACTCAGCTTCATGTGCTTATCAGTAGTTAACCCATCAGCCAATTGATTTGCTGAGGTATCAACACTGATTTCATCTTGTGATTTGGGTGATCACTTGAGGATGATGCACATGATGATGTGGTTTGGAAATTACTTTCCCTTCAGATTTTACTATTGGTTTTGGAGTAAAATCTGTAGGTGGTGCAATGTTTGTAACCTATTCCAAACTTCACATTCGAAGCAGATTGCTTGCTGATAGCATTTCAAATCCTTGCAGGATGATCCCAGTGGTCACACTCAACTTTGTAACTACAAGTTTTTCTTTAGATCTCTATGGTTCTCAAGAATGACCTCTAGCTTAGCCTTTTCATCATTTAATTGGTATTTAAGCTTATAAAAATCATCATCTTTATCCTTAAGACAGACTCATATTCAACTTTTCTTTTGGAAAGGGTTTGCTCAAGCTCTAGATTTTGATTTATTAAAGCTACATTTGCCTCTCTAATAGAGATAAATGCAGCTATGCAAGATTCAGAACATAGCTTGGCCTTAGCCTCAGAGGATACTGGGTTACCTGTGATGAAGATGCATTGGAGCATGAGTATCAGTAGATTCCAGGGCCATGAGAGCTAGATTCCCAAAAGGATGTTCACCACCATGTTGACCATCACCAGCAAATAATTGCTCATTACCAGAGAGATCATCTGGTAAACTGCTCCAGTCAACAATACCAGGGTGAAGAAGTTGTGATGAGGTTGTGATTGAGATGATTGAGATGGTAGAGGCTCAGGTAGAGCTTGAGGTTGTTGTGCAATAGGAACTTGAACCGTATTTGGGGTGGCATGTAATAGCGGGGATATGGATATGACATTGGACCCTGAGGGACAAAATATGCAGGAGATATGGTTGTGAATGATGACCAGAACTAGCAGGATGTTGCTCTCTGTTTTGTGACTATTGCTTGGAAAAGTCACAAAGGGTGCAGAGTTAGATCCAGATGATCTACACTCTCTTGCAAAGTGTCCAAGCCTGTGGCATTTGTGAGACCCTCAACTTACTCTTGTCAAAACCACTTTGGTTTGCTAGAGAGTCCTGGAAATTCCTACGTTCTCTTGTAGAACTTTTGAGATCTGATATTAATCAAGCCATTTGGCTCAAATATCCATCTCTTCTAAGGCATCATCAGCAATACCCTTTAGATCATCCTAATGAACACAAATTGTCACTATTACAGCCTAACTGACTGTCAACACTAACAAATGCTGATCTGAACCGTTGGAGGAGAAATCTATATGCTCATCATAATTGCTTTCTGATGTAGCCTATTCTGACTCATGATCAACCAAGGCAGTGGTTCCCTGGTACAAAGTCATCAGTGAGCTTTCCCTGAGATGCCAGTTTCCTTTTATGCTCTATCTCTCTTTCAAATGTAAGCAGTTTCCCATGGAGTTGGGTGAGAGATAGACTATCCAGATTTGCACTGAGCGTAGACAATGGTATATGGGTCCCATCTCTCAGTATGATCTGAGGAATCTGTTGTTCATCTGACTATTAGTGTATTCATGTTTGACCATTTCAGCTCAGAGATCAAACAGGAAAAACGCTCAAACTGTTGAGTCAGTGACTCACCCTCCTATGAGAGAATGTCTCTATTGTTGGGCAAGATTTCTCTGTTGTTTGCTAAGACCTCATCTGTTCCACCAATTGTTCCTTCAATGCATTCCAAGAGGTCATGAGCAGTTTCATGATGCATAAGCCCAGAATAGATTTCATTCGGCAGTGCCATGGCCAGAATTCCATGCGCTTTAGCATCTGTTGACCAAAAGAACCAATGACCTGATCAGAAAAACCTCTAAGTCCCACAGACATCATAACAACTGCTGAAGACTTCACATCTGTGTGACAAAGTCTGAAGACTTCAACAGCTGAGACTAAAGACGAAGACTTCAACACTGCAACCAAAGTCTGAAGAACCAGCTAAAGAACAACGGAGGCTAAAGTACTGAAGACTGCAACACTGAAGACTAAAGTACTGAAGAATCAACAGCTGAACCAAAGTCTGAAGATCAACATCTGAAGACTGAATACTGAAGATCAACATCTGAAGTACAAAGACTGAAGACATCAGCTGATGACAACAACTGAAGTTCAGTACAAGTACTGAAGCCTTCAGAGTTTGTTACAACAGCTGAAGAACTTCTTCAGTGTTGTGATGTTTTCCTTTCAGTAGTTTTCTTTTTGTTTCAGTATTTGTAAAACGATTGAAGAGCATGTTCTTCAGTCGTTGTAGTTTCAGTAGTTTCTTTTCAGTGTTGTAGTGACAGTTAACACTTAGTATTTTTGTAAGAAGATGTCAGCTGTTTTGACATCTTCATAGTTGTGTTAACTTTCCGTAGTTTGAATAATTCTGTTAGATGTCACTCAAATGACATCAACAGACGTCATATCTCCTATATAAGGAATGTTCCACCACGACACATTCCATATAAGGGATGATTGACCTGATTGTACGTGTGACATTTTGCCACCACGAAAGCGCGTATTGAATGAAATCTTTGATCTGCAAAATCTTTCTATAATCATTTGTTCTTACTTTGAATATCAACTGTATTCTTGTGAATTGTCTAATTCATTGTTTGATTTCCGCTGCAATACTCTCTAATCAATCAAACGTGATCACTGATCCTAACAACTCAATCTCAAACAGTTTTCGATCCTCATCTGAGTATTTGTTCCTTCTTCTTCAGAACCATTTGGTTGTTTCCGATTGTTCACATAGGCTTGTGTGGACATGTACCACAGATGTCCAACACCCTGAACTATTAACAGATAGGTGATGAAGCATTCTTCTTGCCATATGTTATACTCAGTCCTAACCAGAATCGGAGGCTTGGTTGAGGAACCGATATTGTGAGGGTCATTAGAAGGAGTAGTCATTCTCAGATTCAGCCAAATTCAATTAAGTTTTAACTGATTTAGTGCAAACACAACAAACTCAATATGAACCAAGAGAAAACTCAAACAAATAAACGAAGTATAGAAATTCAATGATCTATAACCAATTCTTGCAAATATCTAATCAATCAAACTTAGATATCGAATAGCATTTCATGGTCAATTGTTAGATCGATCAATGATTAACCTTGCCCTGATACCATTTGTAGGATCATGATCTAGTTTGATTAATTAGAGAGTATTGTAGTGGAATTTGAACACCGAATTAAACTATTCACAACAAACACAGTTATTCAATGTAACAGTACACGGATATAGAAAAGAGAATTCTGCAAAAGAACATTTTCATTCATATGTTTCATGGTGGCTCAATGTCACACTTACAACTAGGTCACATTCCTTATATAGGATATGTGACGTCTGCTGATGTCACTTGATAGTGACATCTAACAGAATTATTCAAACTACTGAAACTATGCAAACTACTAGAATGTTCTCAACTACTGATTACATCACAGAGAATGCTTAAGTACAAATTATAAAACTACTGAACGACAACTAGAGAACTATAACTACTGAAAAGTAAATTACAAATACTGAAGGAACCATCACAACTACTGAAGTTAATTACTTCAGCTGTTGTGACAACTACTAATCACTTTGGTCTTCAGTCTTTGTCTTCAGTACTTTACTTTCAGACTTGTCTTCACTGATGGCTTTCAGACTTTGTCTTCAGTTGATGGCTTCAGACTTTGTCTTCAGTCTTTGTTCTTCAATACTTACTTTTAGACTTGTCTTCAGACCTTCTAATCAGCTGATTTCTTCAGCTGTTGTGATCTTCTTCAGCAGTGTAATATCTGTGGGACTTAGAGGTTTTTCTGATCACTCATTGGTCCTCTGATCCAACATACATACATACATACATACATCCATACATAAATACATACATACATACATACATACACTACATACAGGCATACATACATACATACATAGATACATACATAGATACATACATACATACACACACACACCACATACTAACATACACAACATACACACATACACACAAACACACATACACATACACACGTACCACGTACACACATACACACATACACACTTATACATACACAAATACACACATACACACATAACACACATATACACATACATACATACATACATACATAATACTCGTACATACATACATATATAACATACATAATACTACATACATACATACATAATACATACGTACATACATACATCAATACAGACGTACATACATACCCATACATACATAATCACATACATACATACATACATACATACATACATACTACATACATACATACATACAGACTACATACATCTACAAACATACATACATACATACATACATACATACATACATACATACATACATACATACATCATACATACATAATACATACATACATACATACATACATACATACATACCTACATACGTACGTACGTACGTACATACATACACACATACATACATACATACATACATACGTACATACGTACATACATACATACATACGTACGTACATACAACGATAGATGCATAGATACATACATCATACATACACACATACACACATACACACATACACACATCAGACATACACAACATACAGACATACATACATACATACATACATACATACAACATAACACATACATACATACACACATACATACATACAACATACATACATACATACATACATACATACATAAATACATACAATATTACGTACGTACATACGTACTACGTACATACATACCATCCAACATACATACAAGATAGATACATAGAACATACATACCACAAAGATAGATACATAATACATACATACCAACAAAGATAGATACATAGATACCGAAATACATACATACATACATACATATATACATAAAGACATACATACATACATACACATACATAGATACATACATACATACATAGATACATAGATACATACACACACACAGACATACATACATACATACATACATACATCCATACATACCAAATACATACATACATACATGCATAAATACAAACGAATACATACATAATATAAACATACATACATACATACATATACACATACATACATACATACATAATACATACATACCTACATACCTACATACATACATAGATACATACCTACGTACATACATACTACATACATACATACATACCTACATACATACATACATACCTACGTACATTACATACATACATAAAATAAATCATACATACTACACACACATACATACAAACATACATACATACATACACACGTACATACATACAAACATACAGACATACATACATACATGCATACACCCATACACCATACACACATACACACAAACACACATACACCCATACACATATATACACATACACCATACCACATACACACAAACACAAATACACACATACACACATACACACATACACACCTACCACATACAGACATAAGACATACAGACATACATACATACACATACGTACATACATACATACATACATACACACATACATAAATACATACTACATACATAAATACATACATACATACATACATAATACATGCGTACATACATACATAATACATACATACATCATACATACCTACATACATACATACATAGATACATACATACATACATACGTACATACATACATACAAACATACATACATACATACATACATACATACATACATACCTACATACATACATACTACATACATACATACATGCATAC
>JACCIX010000325.1:0-58269 GCA_025506515.1 Flaveria trinervia | reverse complement strand
ACCTACGTATGTACGTAGGTATGTACGTAGGTAGGTTCGTATGTATGTACGTATGTTGTACGTATTATGTACGTAGGTAGTACGTATGTATGTACGAGTATGTACGTATGTATGTATGTATGTACGTACGTATGTCGGTACGTATGTTTGAATGTATGTATGTTTGAATGTATGTATGTATGTACGTATGTATGGACGTATGTATGTATGTATGTGTGTATGTATGTGTGTATGTATGTATGTATGCATACGCGTGTAGGTACGTATGTATGTATGTATGTATGTACGTTTGTATGTACGTATGTTGAATGTATGTATGTCTGAATGTATGTATGTATGTACGTACGTATGTACGTATGTATGTACGTATGTATGTATGCATGTATGTGTGTATGTATGTATGTGTGTATGTATGTATGTATGCATACGCGTGAATGTACGTATGTATGTATGTATGTATGAAAGTATGTACGTACGTTCGTACGTACTTATGTATGTATGTATGTATATGATGTATGTATGTATGTATGTATGTACGTATGTAGGTATGTAGTACGTATGTATGTATGTACGTATGTAGGTACGTATGTATGTACGTATGTAGTACGTATGTATGTACGTATGTACGTATGTACGTACGTATGTAGGTACGTATGTATGTACGTATGTATGTATGTAGGTAGGTACGTAGGTATGTACGTAGGTATGTACGTATGTATGTACGTATGTTTGTACGTATGTTTGTACGTAGGTATGTACGTATGTAGGTACATATGTATGTACGTATGTATGTACGTATGTATGTATGTATGTACGTACGTATGTAGGTACGTATGTTTGAATGTATGTATGTTTGAATATATGTATGTATGTACGTATGTATGGACGTATGTATGTATGTATGTGTGTATGTATGTGTGTATGTATGTATGTATGCATACACATGTATGTACGTATGTATGTATGTATGTATGTATGTACGTATGTATGTACGTATGTTTGAATGTATGTATGTTTGAATGTATGTATGTATGTACGTACGTATGTACGTATGTAGGTACGTATGTATGTATGCATGTATGTGTGTATGTATGTATGTGTGTATGTATGTATGTATGCATACGCGGATGTACGTATGTATGTATGTATGAAAGTATGTTCGTACGTACGTACGTACGTATGTATGTATGTATGTATGTAGGTATGTATGTATGTTGTATGTACGTATGTAGGTATGTGTGTACGTATGTATGTATGTATGTACGTATGTAGGTACGTATGTATGTACGTATGTATGTACGTATGTATGTACGTATGAATGTACGTAGGTATGTACGTAGGTATGTACGTAGGTATGTACGTAGGTATGTATGTATGTATGTATGCATGTATGTATCCATGTATGTATGTATGTATGTATGTATGTATGTATGTATGTATGTATGATGTAAGTATGTATGTATGTATGTAGGCATGTATTTATGAATGTATGTATGGATGTGTTTATGCATGTATGAATGCTTGTATGTATGAGTGCATGTGTGTATGTATGTATGTATGCATGTGTATGTATGTATGTATGCATAAGCGTGTATGTACGTATGTATATATGTATGTACGTATGTACATAGTATACGTACATACGTACGGATGTATGTATGTATGTATGTACGTATGTTTGAATGTATGTACGTATATATGTACGTAGGTATGTACGTAGTATGTACGTATGTATGTACGTATGTATGTACGTATCTAGGTACGTATGTATGTACGTATGTATGTACGTATGTATGTACGTATGTATGTACGTATTATTGTACGTATGTATGTACGTATGTATGTACGTATGTTTGAATGTATGTATGTTTGAATGAATGTATTTATGTTTGAATGTATGTATGTTTGAATGTATGTATGTATGTATATGTGTGTATGTATGTGTGTATGTGTGATGTACGTATGTATGTAAGTAGTATGTACGTATGTATGTACGTATGTTGGTACGTATGTATGTGCGTGTGTACGTACGTACGTGTGGCTGTACGTACGTGTGTACGTACGTACGTATGTGTGTACATATGTATGTACGTGTGTATGTATGTATGTAAGTGTGTATGTATGTATGTATGTATGTATGTATGCTTGTATGTATGTGTGAATGTATGTATGTATGTATGTATGCATGTATGTACGTATGTTTGAATGTATGTATGTTTGAATGTATGTATGTATGTACGTATGTATGTACGTATGTAGGTACGTATGTATGTACGTTTGTACGTACGTATGTATGTACGTATGTATGTATGTATGTATGTATGTATGTATGTTTGTATGTACGTATGTATGTATGTATGTATTTTTGAATGTATGTATGTATGTATGTATGTATGTATGTATGCATGTACGTATGTAGGTATGTATGTATGTACGCATGTTTGAATGTATGTTATTTGAATGTATGAATTATGTACGTATGTATGTACGTATTTAGGTACGTATGTATGTGCGTATGTATGTACGTATGTATGTACGTATGTACGTATGTATGTATGTATGTTTGTATGTACGTATGTATGTATGTATGTATTTTTGAATGTATGTATGTATGTATGTATGCATGTACGTATGTATGTATGTATGTATGTACGTATGTTTGAATGTATGTATATTTGAATGTATGAATGTATGTACGTATTTAGGTACGTATGTATGTGCGTATGTATGTACCTATGTATGTACGTATGTATGTACGTATGTATGTACGTATGTATGTACGTATGTAGGTACGTATGTATGTACGTTTGTACGTACGTATGTATGTATGTATGTACGTACGTACGTATGTACGTATGTATGTACGTATGTACGTACGTATGAATGTACCTAGGTATGTACGTAGGTATGTACGTAGGTATGTACGTAGTTAGGTTCGTATGTATGTACGTATGTTTGTACGTATCTATGTACGTAGGTATGTACGTATGTATGTACGTATGTATGTATGTATGTACGTACGTATGATGGTATGTACGTATGTAGGTATGTATGTACGTATGTATGTAGGTATGTACGTATGTAGGTACGTATGTATGTACGTATGTACGTACGTATGTATGTACGTATGTATGTACGTATGTACGTACGTATGTAGGTACGTATGTATGTACGTATGTATGTATGTAGGTAGGTACGTAGGTATGTACGTAGGTATGTACGTATGTATGTACGTATGTTGTACGTATGTATGTACGTAGGTATGTACGTATGTAGGTACATATGTATGTACGTATGTATGTACGTATGTTTGTATGTATGTACGTACGTATGTAGGTACGTATGTTTGAATGTATGTATGTTTGAATATATGTATGTATGTACGTATGTATGGACGTATGTATGTATGTATGTGTGTATGTATGTGTGTATGTATGTATGTATGCATACGCGTGTATGTACGTATGTATATATGTATGTATGTACGTATGTATGTACGTATGTTTGAATGTATGTATGTTTGAATGTATGTATGTATGTACGTACGTATGTACGTATGTATGTACGTATGTATGTATGCATGTATGTGTGTATGTATGTATGTGTGTATGTATGTATGTATGCATACGCGTGTATGTACGTATGTATGTATGTATGTATGTATGTATGTAAGTATGTACGTACGTACATACGTATGTATGTATGTATGTATGTAGGTATGTATGTATGTATGTACGTATGTAGGTATGTGTGTACGTATGTATGTATGTATGTACGTATGTAGGTACGTATGTATGTACGTATGTATGTACGTATGTATGTACGTATGAATGTACGTAGGTATGTACGTAGGTATGTACGTACGTATGTACGTATGTTTGTACGTATCTATGTACGTATGTATGTACGTATGTATGTACGTATGTATCTACGTATGTATGTACGTATGTATGTACGTATGTAGGTACGTATGTTTGAATACATGTATGTTTGAATGTATGTATGTATGTACGTATGTATGTACGTATGTAGGTACGTATGTACGTACGTATGTACGTATGTATGTATGTATGTATGTACGTATGTATGTACCTATGTATGTACGTATGTATGTCCGTATGTATATACGTATGTATGTACGTATGTATAAACGTATGTATGTACGTATGTTTGAATGCATGTATGTTTGAATGTATCTATGTATGTACGTATGTATGTAAGTATGTAGGTACGTATGTATGTACGTATGTAGGTACGTATGTATGTACGTATGTATGTACGTATGTATGTATGTATGTAAGTATGTTTGTACGTATGTATGTATGTATGTATGTATGTATGTATGCATGTATGTATGTATGTATGTATGTACGTATGTTTGTACGTATGTATGTTTGAATGTATGTATGTATGTACGTATGTATGTACGTATGTATGTACGTATGTATGTGCGTATTTAGGTACGTATGTATGTACGTATGTATGATGTATGTAGGTATGTATGTATGTACGTTGGTATGTACGTATGTACGTGCGTATGTAGGTACGTATGTATGTACGTATGTATGTACGTATATATGTATGTATGTAGTATGTATGTATGTATGTATGGTATGGTGTATGTATGTATGTATGTATGTTGTATGTATGTATGTATGGATATATGTATGTATGGATGGATGGATTTATGTATGGATGTTGTATGGATGTATGTATGTATGTATGTATGTATGTATGTATGTATGTATGTATGTAATGATGTATGTATGTATGTATTTATGTATGTAGTATTTATGTATGTATGTATGATGTATGTATGTATGTATGTTTGAATGTATGTATGTTTGAATGTAGTGTCGTGTATGTACATATGTATGTATGAACGTATGAATGTACGTATGTATGTACGTATGTATGTACGTATGTATGTACGTATGTAGTACGTATGTATGTACGTTTGTACGTACGTATGTATGTATGTATGTACGTACGTAGTATACGTAGGTCTTATGTAT
This sequence comes from Flaveria trinervia, assembly GCA_025506515.1. Taxonomy (NCBI): domain Eukaryota; kingdom Viridiplantae; phylum Streptophyta; class Magnoliopsida; order Asterales; family Asteraceae; genus Flaveria; species Flaveria trinervia. The sequence goes on along the minus strand of JACCIX010000325.1, from coordinate 53,254 downwards.
GTACGTACGTATGTATGTATTACCTAGGTATGTACGTAGGTATGTACGTAGGTATGTACGTAGGTAGGTTCGTATGTATGTACGTTTGTACGTACGTATTATGTATGTATGTACGTACGTACGTATGTACGTATGTATGTATGTATGTACGTACGTATGTATTACCTAGGTATGTACGTAGGTATGTACGTAGGTATGTACGTAGGTAGGTACGTATGTATGTACGTATGTTGTACGTATCTATGTACGTAGGTGTACGTATGTATGTACGTATGTATGTACGTATGTATGTATGTATGTACGTACGTATGTCGGTACGTATGTTTGAATGTATGATGTTTGAATGTATGTATGTATGTACGTATGTATGGACGTATGTATGTTTGTATGTGTGTATGTATGTGTGTATGTATGTATGTATGCATACGCGTGTAGTAGTATTATGTATGTATGTATGTACGTATGTATGTACGTATGTTTGAATGTATGTATGTTTGAATGTATGTATGTATGTACTAGGTATGTACGTAGGTAGTACGTATGTAGTACGTATGTTTGTACGTATCTATGTACGTAGGTATGTACGTATGTATGTACGTATGTATGTACGTATGTATGTATGTATGTACGTACGTATGTCGGTACTATGTTTGAATGTATGTATGTTTGAATGTATGTATGTATGTACGTATGTATGGACGTATGTTGTTTTGTGTGTATGTATGTATGTGTGTATGTATGTATGTATGCATACGCGTGTATGTACGTATGTATGTTGTATGTATGAAAGTATGTACGTACGTACGTAGTACTTATGTATGTATGTATGTATGTATGTACGTATGTAGGTACGTACGTATCTACGTATGTGTACGTATGTATGTACGTATGAATGTACGTAGGTATGTACGTAGGTATGTACGTACGTATGTACGTATGTTTCTACGTATCCATGTACGTATGCATGTACGTATGTATTACGTATGTAGGTACGGATGTATGTACGTATGTATGTACGTATGTAGGTACGTATGTTTGAACACATGTATGTTTGAATGTATGTATGTATGTACGTATGTATGTACGTATGTAGGTACGTATGTACGTACGTATGTATTTATGTATGTATGTACGTATGTATGTACATATGTATGTACGTATGTATGTACGTATGTATTTACGTATGTATGTACGTATGTATATACGTATGTATGTACGTATGTTTGAATGCATGTATGTTTGAATGTATCTATGTATGTACATATGTATGTAAGTATGTAGGTACGTATGTATGTACGTATGTAGATACGTATGTATGTACGTTGTGTACGTTGTATGTATGTATGTATGTATGTATGTAATATGTTTGTACGTATGTAAGTATGTATGTATGTATGTATGTATGCATGTATGTACGTATGTATGTATGTACGTATGTATGTATGAACGTATGAATGTATGTACATTTGTATGTATGTATGTATGTATGTATGTATGTAGGTAGGTACGTACGTATGTATGTACGTATGTAGGAGGTACGTATGTATGTACGTAGGTATGTACGTACGTACGTATGTATGTATGTATGTAAGTATGTTTGTACGTATGTAAGTATGTATGTATGTATGTATGCATGTAGTACGTATGTATGTATGTACGTATGTATGTATGAACGTATGAATGTATGTACATTTGTATGTATGTATGTTTGTATGTATGTATGTATGTATGTGGTAGGTAGGTACGTATGTATGTACGTATGTAGGTACGTATGTATGTACGTATCTATGTACGTATGTATGTACGTAGGTATGTACGTATGTATGTACGTATATAAGTACATATGTATGTACGTATGTATGTACATATGTTTGTACGAATGTATGTAGGTATGTTTGAATGTATGTATGTTTGAATGTATGTATGTATGTACGTATTTAGGTACCTATGAAGGTACGTATGTATGTACGTATGTATGTACGTATGTTACCTATGTATGTACGTATGTATGTACGTATGTATGTACGTATGTAGGTACATATGTATGTACGCATATATGTATGTGTGTATCTACCTAGGTATGACCTATATATGTACGTATGTATGTACGTAGGTATGTACGTATGTATCTACGTATGTATGTACGTATGTATGTACGTATGAATGTACGTATGTATGTACGTATGTAGGTACGTATGTATGTATGTATGTATGTATGCATGTATGTATCCATGTTTGTATGTATGTATGTATGTATGTATGTAGTATGTATGTATGTATGATGTATGTAAGTATGTATGTATGTATGTAGGCATGTATGTATGAATGTATGTATGCATGTGTTATGCATGTATGTATGCTTGTATGTACGAGTGCATGTGTGTACGGATGTTGTATGCATGTGTATGTATGTATGTATGCATAAGCGTGTATGTACGTATGTATATATGTATGTACGTATGTACATACGTACATACGTACATACGTACGTATGTATGTATGTATGTATGTACGTATGTTTGAATGTATGTACGTATATATGTACGTAGGTATGTACGTATGTATGTACGTATGTATGTACGTATGTATGTACGTATCTAGGTACGTATGTATGTACGTATGTATGTACGTATGTATGTACGTATGTATGTACGTATTATTGTACGTATGTATGTACGTATGTATGTACGTATTTTTGAATGTATGTATGTTTAAATGAATGTATGTATGTTTGAATGTATGTATGTTTGAATGTATGTATGTATGTATGTGTGTGTGTATGTATGTGTGTATGTGTGTATGTACGTATGTATGTAAGTAGGTATGTACGTATGTATGTACGTATGTTGGTACGTATGTATGTGCGTGTGTACGTACGTACGTGTGTCTGTACGTACGTGTGTACGTACGTACGTAGGTGTGTACATATGTATGTACGTGTGTATGTATGTATGTAAGTGTGTATGTATGTATGTATGTATGTATGTATGTATGCTTGTATGTATGTGTGAATGTATGTATGTATGTATGTATGCATGTATGTACGTATGTTTGAATGTATGTATGTTTGAATGTATGTATGTATGTACGTATGTATGTACGTATGTATGTACGTTTGTACGTACGTATGTATGTACGTATGTATGTACGTATTATGTATGTATGTTTGTATGTACGTATGTATGTATGTATGTATTTTTGAATGTATGTATGTATGTATGTATGTATGCATGTACGTATGTATGTATGTATGTATGTATGTACGTATGTTTGAATGTATGTATATTTGAATGTATGATGTATGTACGTATGTATGTACGTATTTAGGTACGTATGTATGTGCGTATGTATGTACGTATGTATGTACGTATGTATGTACGTATGTATGTACGTATGTAGGTACGTATGTATGTACGTTTGTACGTACGTATGTATGTATGTATGTACGTACGTACGTATGTACGTATGTATGTACGTATGTACGTACGTATGTATGTACCTAGGTATGTACGTAGGTATGTACGTAGGTATGTACGTAGGTAGGTTCGTATGTATGTACGTTTGTACGTACGTAGGTATGTATGTATGTACGTACGTACGTATGTACGTATGTATGTATGTATGTACGTACGTATGTATGTACCTAGGTATGTACGTAGGTATGTACGTAGGTATGTACGTAGGTAGGTACGTATGTATGTACGTATGTTTGTACGTATCTATGTACGTAGGTATGTACGTATGTATGTACGTATGTATGTACGTATGTATGTATGTATGTACGTACGTATGTCGGTACGTATGTTTGAATGTATGTATGTTTGATTGTATGTATGTATGTACGTATGTATGGACGTATGTATGTTTGTATGTGTGTATGTATGTGTGTATGTATGTATGTATGCATACGCGTGTAGGTACGTATGTATGTATGTATGTATGTACGTATGTATGTACGTATGTTTGAATGTATGTAGTTTGAATGTATGTATGTATGTACGTATGTATGTACGTATGTATGTATGCATGTATGTGTGTATGTATGTATGTGTGTATGTATGTATGTATGCATACGCGTGTATGTACGTATGTATGTATGTATGTATGAAAGTATGTACGTACGTACGTACGTACTTATGTATGTATGTATGTATGTATGTACGTATGTAGGTACGTATGTATCTACGTATGTATGTACGTATGTATGTACGTATGAATGTACGTAGGTATGTACGTAGGTATGTACGTACGTATGTACGTATGTTTGTACGTATCTATGTACGTATGCATGTACGTATGTATGTACGTATGTAGGTACGGATGTATGTACGTATGTATGTACGTATGTAGGTACGTATGTTTGAACACATGTCTGTTTGAATGTATGTATGTATGTACGTATGTATGTACGTATGTAGGTACGTATGTACGTACGTATGTATTTATGTATGTATGTACGTATGTATGTACCTATCTATGTACGTATGTATGTACGTATGTATATACGTATGTATGTACGTATGTATATACGTATGTATGTACGTATGTTAATGCATGTATGTTTGAATGTATCTATGTATGTATGTATGTATGTAAGTATGTAGGTACGTATGTATGTACGTATGTAGATACGTATGTATGTACGTATGTATGTACGTATGTATGTATGTATGTATGTATGTAAGTATGTTTGTACGTATGTAAGTATGTATGTATGTATGTATGCATGTATGTACGTATGTATGTATGTACGTATGTATGTATGAACGTATGAATGTATGTACATTTGTATGTATGTATGTATGTTGTATGTATGTAGGTAGGTACGTACGTATGTATGTACGTATGTAGTTACGTAGGTATGTACGTATGTATGTACGTACGTACGTATGTATGTATGTATGTAAGTATGTTTGTACGTATGTAAGTATGTATGTATGTATGTATGCATGTATGTACGTATGTATGTATGTACGTATGTATGTATGAACGTATGAATGTATGTACATTTGTATGTATGTATGTATGTATGTATGTATGTATGTATGTATGTATGTATTATGGTAGGTACGTACGTATGTATGTACGTATGTAGGTACGTGTATGTATATGTATGTACGTATGTATGTACGTAGGTATGTACGTATGTATGTACGTATATAAGTACATATGTATGTACGTATGTATGTACATATGTTTGTACGAATGTATGTAGGTATGTTTGAATGTATGTATGTTTGAATGTATGTATGTATGTACGTATTTAGGTACCTATGAAGGTACGTATGTATGTACGTATGTATGTACGTATGTATGTACCTATGTATGTACGTATGTATGTACGTATGTATGTACGTATGTAGGTACATATGTATGTACGCATATATGTATGTGTGTATCTACCTAGGTATGAACCTATATATGTACGTATGTATGTACGTAGGTATGTACGTATGTATCTACGTATGTATGTACGTATGTATGTACGTATGAATGTACGTATGTATGTACGTATGTAGGTAGGTATGTATGTATGTATGTGTATGCATGTATGTATCCATGTATGTATGTATGTATGTATGTATGTATGTATGTATGTAAGTATGTATGTATGTAGTAGGCATGTATGTATGAATGTATGTATGCATGTGTTTATGCATGTATGTATGCTTGTATGTATGAGTGCATGTGTGTATGGATGTATGTATGCATGTGTATGTATGTATGTATGCATAAGCGTGTATGTACGTATGTATTATGTATGTACGTATGTTTGAATGTATGTACGTATATATGTACGTAGGTATGTACGTATGTATGTACGTATGAATTTACGTATGTATGTACGTATCTAGGTACGTATGTATGTACGTATGTATGTACGTATGTATGTACGTATTATTGTACGTATGTATGTACGTATTTTTGAATGTATGTATGTTTAATGAATGTATGTATGTTTGAATGTATTATGTTTGAATGTAAGTATGCATGTATGTATCCATGTATGTATGTATGTATGTATGTATGTATGTATGTATGTATGTATGTATGTAGTATGTATGTATGTAAGTATGTATGTATGTATGTTGGCATGTATGTATGTATCTATGTATGCTGTGTTATGCATGTATGTGTGCTTGTATGTATGAGTGCATGTGTGTTGGATGTATGTATGCATGTGTGTATGTATGTATGTATGCATCAGCGTGTATGTACGTATGTATGTATGTATGTACGTATGTACATACGTACATACGTACATACGTACGTACGTATGTATGTATGTATGTACGTATGCTTGAATGTACGTATGTATGTACGTATATATGTACGTAGGTATGTACGTATGTATGTACGTATGTATGTACGTATCTAGGTACGTATGTATGTACATATGTATGTACGTATGTATGTACGTATTATTGTACGTATGTATGTACGTATGTATGTACGTATGTTTGAATGTATGTATGTTTGAATGTATGTATGTATGTACGCATGTATGTACGTATGTATGTATGTATGTATGTGTGGTTATGTATGTGTGTATGTGTGTATGTACGTATGTATGAAGTACGTATGTACGTATGTATGTACGTATGTTGGTACGTAGTATGTGCGTGTGTACGTACGTACGTGTGTCTGTACGTACATGTGTACGTACGTACGTACTTACGTGTGTACGTATGTATGTAAGTGTGTATGTATGTATGTCTGTATGTATGTATGTATGTACGTATGTTTGTACGTATGTATGTTTGAATGTATGTATGTATGTACGTATATTGTACGTATGTATTTGCGTATTTAGGTACGTATGTATGTACGTATGTATGTATGTATGTAGGTACTACGTATGTACGTATGTATGTACGTATATATGTATGTATGTATGTATGTATGTATGTATGTATGTATTTATGTATGTATGTATGTATGGATATTGTATGTATGGATGGATGGATTTATGATGGATGTTTGTATGGATGTATGTATGTATGTATGTATGTATGTAGTGTATGTAGTATGTATGTATGTATGTATGTATGTATGTATGTATGATGTATGTATGTATGTATGTATGTATGTATGTGTATTATGTATGTATGTTATGTAGGTATGTATTTTGAATGTATGTATGTTTGAATGTATGTATGTAGTATGTATGTATGTATGTATGTATGTATGTATGTATGAATGTATTATGTATGTATGTATGTATGTAGGTATGTATTATGAACGTACGAATGTATGTACATCTGTATGTATGTATGTATGTATGTATGTATGTATGTATGTATGTAGGTACGTACGTATGTATGTACGTATGTAGGTACGTATGTATGTACGTATGTATGTACTAGGTATGTACGTAGATATGTACGTAGGTAGGTACGTAGGTATGTACGTATGTATGTACGTATATAAGTACATATGTATGTACGTATGTATGTACATATGTATGTACGAATGTATGTAGGTATGTTTGAATGTATGTATGTTTGAATGTATGTATTATGTACGTATTGTACGTATTTAGGTACCTATGAGTACGTATGTATGTACGTATGTATGTACGTATGTATGTACGTATGAATGTACGTAGATGTACGTACGTATGTACGTTGTTTGTACTATCTATGTACGTATGCATGTACGTATGTATGTACGTATGTAGGTACGGATGTATGTACGTATGTATGTACGTATGTAGGTACGTATGTTTGAATACATGTATGTTTGATGTATTATGTATGTACGTATGTGTAGGTACGTATGTACGTACGTATGTATTTATGTATGTATGTACGTATTATGTACCTATGTATGTACGTATGTATGTACGTATGTATATACGTATGTATGTACGTATGTATATACGTATGTATGTACGTATGTATGTACGTATGTTTGTACGTATGTATGTACGTATGTATGTACGTATTATTGTACGTATTATTGTACGTATGTATGTATGTATGTATGTACGTATGTTTGAATGTATGTACGTATATATGTACGTTGGTATGTACGTATGTATGTACGTATGTATGTACGTATGTATGTACGTATCTAGGTACGTATGTATGTACGTATGTATGTACGTATGTATGTACGTATGTATGTACGTATTATTGTACGTATGTATGTACGTATGATGTACGTATTTTTGAATGTATGTATGTTTAAATGAATGTATGTATGTTTGAATGTATGTATGTTTGAATGTATGTATGTATGTATGTGTGTGTGTATGTATGTGTGTATGTGTGTATGTACGTATGTATGTAAGTAGGTATGTACGTATGTATGTGCGTGTGTACGTACGTACGTGTGTCTGTACGTACGTGTGTACGTACGTACGTATGTGTGTACATATGTATGTACGTGTGTATGTATGTATGTAAGTGTGTATGTATGCTTGTATGTATGTGTGAATGTATTTATGTATGTATGTATGCATGTATGTACGTATGTTTGAATGTATGTATGTTTGAATGTATGTATGTATGTACGTATGTATGTACGTATGTATGTACGTATGTATGTACGTTTGTACGTACGTATGTATGTACGTCTGTATGTACGTATGTATGTATGTATGTTGTATGTACGTATGTATGTATGTATGTATTTTGAATGTATGTATGTATGTATGTATGTATGCATGTATGTATGTATGTATGTATGTATGTATGTATGTACGTATGTTTGAATGTATGTATATTGAATGTATGAATGTATGTACGTATGTATGTACGTATTTAGGTACGTATGTATGTGCGTATGTATGTACGTATGTATGTACGTATGTAGGTACGTATGTATGTACCTATGATGTACGTATGTATGTACCTATGTATGTACGTATGTATGTACGTAAGTATGTACGTATGTATGTACGTATGTATGTACGTATGTTTGAATGTATGTAGGTTTGAATGTATGTATGTATGTACTTATGTATGTACGTATGTAGGTACGTATGTAGGTACGTATGTATGTACGTATGTATGTAGGTATGTATGTACGTATGTATGTACGTATGTATGTACGTATGTAGGTACGTATGTATGTACGTATGTAGGGACGTATGTATGTACGTATGTAGGTACGTATGTCTGTACGTATGTTTGTACGTATGTATGTACGTATGTATGTACGTATGTATGTACGTATGTATGTACGTATGTATGTATGTATCTATGTATGTATGTATGTATGTATGTATGTATGTATGTATGTATGCATGTATGTATCCATGTATGTATGTATGTATGTATGTATGTATGTATGTATGTATGTATGTATGTATGTATGTAAGTATGTATGGATGTATGTATGCATGTATGTATGAATGTAGGTATGCATGTGTTTATGCATGTATGTATGCATGTATGTATGCGTGCATGTGTGTATGGATGTATGTATGCATGTGTGTACGTATGTATGTATGTATCTATGTATGTATGTATGTGTAGGATTCTGTGTGCCCAAGACACTTAGAATATTGATGTGGTTAGTACGTTATGATCCAAGTCGGGTTATAACCAATAACAAGCTTAGCAAACACCAATTAATATTTAATTGATGATATGATCATGCAATTAAATATTTACACCAATTTAGAAAATAGGTTTTCTAAAAGAGTTGCATATGAGATGGAACAATTTATTAGGATATTTTGTTCAATGAGTTATTTGTAATTTTATTTAAATTAGTAAATAATATTGCAAAACTTATAATGGAGTGACTAGATTATACAATCAAATGGTTACTTGTATATGTGTCTAGTTAAAAGGACTAGTTAACTTGTATTATGTGTTATAATTTTAAGAGGGAATCTCTTAAAATTTAAAACACTGGCTGCCCCCTTGTTGCATTCTCATTGGACCTTTGTGTTTGAGACTTGCAACTCTTAACTAGCAATTCACTCCACCTCTAACATCACATCCATTCATGCAAACAAAAATCAAAAGACTCTCTCCTCTCTCTCTTCTCTCTCGGATTTGAGGCTGCAGAATTTGGAGTTTTTGGTTTGATTTTGGTGAACTATTCCTAGCAAAAGTGGTGGTGCTCACAAGGCTTGGGGTATAAGCACTTGAGGACTCCTCCTTGAAGTCTTGGCCAAAAGAACAAGCATCAAACACCTCCTTTTGGTCGACATTTGCTGCTGGAACAAGGTAGTTGTCACAGCTTGTTCAAGCTGTGATTTTATGTACGTTTATGTATTGTCATAGCTTGTTTCATTCACATACATGATCCTTTTGTTTGGGTTTGCTTTTCTACATTAAATGGACACTAAGAACATGAAATATTCAGCTTATAAATGGGTTTTAAAGCTATATGTCCGCAGCGTTTTTTTCTGAAAGTTTAAATGGTTTAACATGGATTTTGTGTTCTTGCAAACCGTCAATGGCATCTAGAGCCGATTATGTGGATGACTTGCTTGTGTTGTTCTCTAAAATTGGTTTTAAAGGATGTTTATAGACATATTTTAGGCTGTTTGGACTGTTATTGTTTGGTTGAATGATTCCCCAACTTTCAAGGTCATATCACACATGCTAGTGATTAGATCTTGAAAGATACATATCTTGATGTGTGATGTTTGGACAATATTTAAAACCAAAAATTTCAGTTTGTTGGCTGAAATTTGGTGGTTTTAAAAGGGGTTTCATTAGATGTTTTGATGTTATGATCATTGGATGATAAAGTGCATAACCTAGCCATTGACCTTGTGGTGTTTGGATGCTTGTGTTGGTTGTATTCATTCATTCAATTTGGTTGTAATTTTGTTTCATTATTTGGTTGTAATTATTCATTCATTTGGGTTTGTAATAGATTAGGTGCATTTCTTTTATTAGAAAAATGTATTAGGATACAATTTTGTAAAAGGAAGATGCACAAGTTCAAGACCCGAAGATGGACATCAAAGACATGGAACTTGAAGCATATGGATGCAAGTTCAAGTGGGGTCCAAGATGACCTGCATTTTGTGATTGTTTTCAATCTTAGAAAAGACCTTATGACAACACTTGTGATGGCAAACAATGTTGTCAACTTAGTAGCTATGGTTATGCACTCATGTTTGTATATATATGCTTGTTTGATTGTTTGTTGTTTGATTGTTTGGTTTGTATTTGAATATTCATAACAAACTCATTAACAAACTTAACAAGCTGAAAATGTTGGTTCTTTAAAGTTAATAAAAGTTATTAAAATGGTTTAATGATTTAAAGATTAAAATTGGTTTTAATCTAAGAACCATAGGGTACCTTGTATTGAAAGCACACAAATACAAGTACATAGAGTTTCTAAACTAGAATTAAGAAATCTCTAAAATTTTAAAAACGAGATCAAAACCGTCCTTTTACACAACACTTGAGTCACTTGGGAACTCTTAGTGGGATAAAGGTCACCTAACCATTTTGAGGGAACTTGTGATTTGAGGTGAGAATGCCTTACTTATGGGATACAGGTCACCTAACCATTTGTTTTGGCAAACTCACACGTGGGTGTAAGTAGGATGTCTTGATTTGCAAACCATGTTAAATGGATCACCTACAATGTGGTTTCAAATGGTGTTGATGGGATTTACATGCCGACTTTACATATGATGTTCAAGAGTCGATCCCATACCTCTAGAAGTTGCAAATGGTTGCAACCGTCAATCGTTGACCACCTTATTAATTTAAATCGTGGGATAAAGGTCACCTAACCACAATTTAAATGTAATGTGGGTTCTAGATTTTAATATATAATGACCTTAATAGGCATTAATTATTAAAATTGATAATATCGAAAATACTAAATAATACTTTGTTAAATTTTGTAGATGGCCTCTAATAATGATAATTCCGATAACTCATCCGCGTCCAACCAATCTTTACGAGCGATCCTCCAAAAGGAACGTCTAAATCACAACAACTTCATCGATTGGTATCGAAACTTGAGAATCGTTCTCAAGCAAGAGAGAAGATCGTACGTTTTAGACGACCCTATCCCTGATCAACCTAGCGAGGATGATGAGGAGGCCTTCAATGATTGGCTAAAGTACACTGAGGACTCCGTCCAAGTGTCTTGTCTCATGCTAGCGAGCATGACTCCGGATCTCCAAAAGGAGTATGAACACCATGGGGCTTATGACATGATAACCCAGCTGAAGGAAACGTTCCAACAGCAAGCGAGGGTTGAGCGTTTCGAAACGGTTCGAGCACTCCATGCATGTCGTATGGACGACAACCAATCTGTTTCATCTTATGTACTTAAGATGAAAAGTCATATTGACCGCCTCGAGAGGCTTAATTGTCCCGTCTCGAAGGAATTGGCCACGGATTTGATCCTCAATGGCCTTACAAAAGGTTCGAGACATTCGTGTTGAACTACAACATGAATGCTTGGGATAAAAGCATTGGTGAGCTTCACTCAATGCTCAAAACGGCCGAGGCGGCCATGGGTAAAAGGGTTTTACCCGTTCTCACCATTAATGAAGGGGAACAACAAAAGGCCTCGTCCCGCACCAAGGCAAAGGTTGCCAAGGTAAGGGACCCGCTTGGGGAAAAGGGAAAGGGGTGGCAAGGGTGCCACCCAAACCACAAGAGAAGAAGCAAAAGGTTGCTACAAATGACCCATGCTTCAAGTGTGTGAAGGATTTGATCTGCCCAAGATACATACTAAATTGATGTGGCTAGTGTGATATGATCCAAGTCGGGTCATACCCAATAACAAGCAAAACAAACACCGATAAATATTTATTCGTTGATAAGATCAAACAAATAATATAAGCACCAACATAGAAACGGGTTTTCTAAAACATTGCTTTTGATGATGAACAACATTATATGGATAATTGTTCATGAGAAATTACTTGTTTCTATTATTTAAGTTGGTTAAATAATATTAAACAAAAGTGTATTAATTTTATAAGATAAAAGGGTTTTAATCTTATAAAATCAATAGAGTGCAAGGGTGTGTTTTTGGATAAAAATTCAAAAATGAGAGGGACCCTCCAAGGTCCACATTTCGGCCGCCCTTGGGGCTTGCAAGGCTCTTGATGTACATCTTGGTCCTTGCAATTTTTATTCATTACAACACTCTTCCAAGAATACACCTTCTCTCACACACACATAGAAAAGGAATTTCTCTCTAATCTCTCCATAGAATTCGGATTTTTGGAGCAGAAAATAGAACATTTCCAGCTTAAAACAAGTGTTGTTTGGCTGGAAAAATCGATCCTCAAGAGTGTCTTGAGGTTGGTGTTGCAAGACCTAGCAAGTGGGTGTTGGAGGAAGCTTGGGGTATCATCTCTTGAGGATTTCTACTTTGAAGTCTTGACATTCACATCATCTCCTAGCCTCCTTTCCACGTTTCTAAGGTAGTATATATGGTTGATATATGTATGTTGTGATAGTGTGTTATTCCATATAATAAGATCCTTGTTTTGGGTTTTGCTTTAACATATGTATATGATACATAAACCCTTATTTGAACTGAAAATCCGCTGCGTTTTACATGTTAATAGTTATATGTCTTTGATTTACAACTACAAAACCCAACAATGGCATCTAGAGCCGGATTATATGGATACATGCTTCCAACATGAAATTTCGGGTCCTTTTTCTCTAAAAAGTGGGCTGGAAATTTCTTTACATGGAGGTCCCTTTGTTTTCAAGATATTACTTTATATGCATGTAAAGATCTTGAAAAATATAGATCATATGATGGTTTGTTTGTTGGACATAAACCCACATGTTCTTGGTTTGTGTTGGCCAAAAACTTGGGTTAAAAGGGGCTGCCACCATTATCGTTTTTGGACTTGTTGGATGTGTTCTAAGTGCACAAAGCCTAGCCATGACCTTGTGATTGATTATTTGTGATTGTGTTTCATTTGGATGTAATAAAGCATATGTAATTTATTTATTTCATTTGGTATGTAATAAATAGATTAGCTTGTATCTTATTTTACTAGAAAAATGTATTAGGACCTTTTCTATGTAATAAGCTTTTGGGGGCTGTTTTGTAACTCATAAAGGAAGCCTAAAGATGATGATGGAATCACAACACAAAAGGCATACTTGAAGCATTTGGATGCAAGTTCAAGTGGGAGTTCATCAACTCAACAATGTGTCATGTTTTACCTTGGATTGACTCCTTAACACACTTGTTATGGCAAGCAAGTGTGTTCAAAATTATTGGCTTTGGTTGTGCACTTATTATATTATGTTTGGTGATTGTTTGGTTATCTTGGTTGTGTTTATTTTGAATTGAAAATTGACAAACTAGTTTAACAACTATGGCGCATCAAGCATAAAAATGGTTCTTTATAATCATTAATGGATTAATAAAATGAGTTTATTAAGGGTTAATGATTTAATAAAAATGGTTTATTAAAAGGAACCTTAAAAATTGTTTTTCAAATATACCATGCATTGAATGCATACAAGTTGTATGGTATAAAAGGTTTTCTATAACTAAGTTTTAGAAACCTCAAAACCTTTTTTTTAAAACAAGTTTAACACCATCCTTTTAAACAACACTCAATTCACTTGTAACTTATTTATGGGATAAAGGTCACCTAACCATAAATATAGAAACTTGAGAAGTTGAGGTGAAATTACTATATTTGTGGGATAAAGGTCACCTAACCACTTATATTAGTGATATCACACGTGTGTCTAAGTAGGACGACTTGATTTGGAAATCATGCATTAGGATCACCGAAGCATGACGTACAACGGTGTTGATGGGATTAACATGCCAAACTAAACATAAGATGTTAAAACGATCCCATAAAAACTAGAATTGTAATGGGTTACAATTGTCAAAACGTTGACTACCTTGTTAATTTAAATAAAGGGATAAAGGTCACCTAACCGATATTTAAATGTAACGTTGGATTCTAGTTTTAATTATTAATTGTCTATGAGACATAAAAGGGTATTAATAATTAAAAATTGCTTAAACATCGAAATACTAAAATTTGAACTTTGTAATATTGTAGATGGCTAACAACAACAATGCTATCCCGACCGTCCATAACCTATCACTAAGAACGATCCTCGAAAAGGAACGTCTAAACCATGGGAACTTCATGGATTGGTATCGAAACTTGAGAATAGTTCTCAAGCAAGAAAGAAGTCCTATGTGTTAGACGATCCCATTCCGATCAACCCGATGAGAGTGACGTTGAGGCCTTTGCCGAGTGGGTCAAGTACACCGAGGACTCCGTGCAAGTCTCATGTCTCATGCTAGCGAGTATGATTCCCGACTTGCAAAAGGACTTTGAAAACCACAATGCCTTTGACATGTGTTGGATTCTGTGTGCCCAAGACATTAGAATATTGATGTGGTTAGTACGTTATGATCCAAGATGGGTTATACCCAATAACAAGTTTGCAAACACCAATTAAACATTTAATTGATGATTTGATCATGCAATTAATATTTACACCAATTTAGAAAATGGGTTTTCTAATAAGTTGCATGTGAGTGGGAAAACTTATTAGGATAATTTGTTCAAACAATATTATTTGAAGTGTTGTTTAAATTAGTTAAATGACATCAAATAATAGTGGGAATTACAACTTATAAATTAAATGGTTAATTGTATAAGTATGTAATACATATATAATATTGTACATACAATTTTTATATGTCTAGTTCACAAGACATGTTAATGTGTGATAATCAAATGGAAGGTGTTTTTTTAAAAATTGAAGTTTCGGCGCCCTCCCTTGGTTCCCCATTGGACCAAACTTGCTTTGGACACCACACACACACTTAATTCTTGTCTTGAACACTCCACAAGAGTGTACCAACAATTTACATGCAAGAGGCTGAAATCTCTCTCTCTCTCTCTCAACCTCACGGTTCTAACAAGAAAAGGGAAGAGTTTTGAAGCCGATTTTGGGTGATTCTACCTAACAAGAAAGGGTGTTGCCATCAAGCTTGGGGTATACTAGCTTGAGGAGTCCGCCATTGGAGTCTTGGCCAAAAGAACAAGCATCAAAAACCCCATTTGGTCGACATTTGCTGCTGGAACAAGGTAGTTGTCACAGCTTGTTCTAGCTGTGATTTTATGTACGATTTGTATGTTCATAGCTTGTTTCATTCACATACATGATCCTTTTGTTTGGGTTTGCTTTTCTACAATTGAATGGACACTAAGAACATGAAATATTCAGCTTATAAATTGGTTTTAAAGCTATATATGTCCGCTGCGTTTTTCTGAAAGTTTAAATGGTTAAACATGGATTTTGTGTTCTTGCAAACCCTACAATGGCATCTAGAGCCGGTTATGTGGATGACTTGCTTGTGTTGTTCTTTAAAATTGGTTTTAAAGGATGTTTATAGACATATTTTAGGCTGTTTTGGGCTGTTATTGTTTGGTTGAATGATTCCCCAACTTTCAAGGTCATATCACACATGCTAGTGATTAGATCTTGAAAGATACATATCTTGATGTGTTGATTGTTTGGACAAATTTAAAACCAAAAATTTCAGTTTATGTTGGCTGAAATTTGGTGGTTTTAAAGGGGTTTCATTAGATGTTTTGATGTTATGATCATTGGATGATAAAGTGCATAACCTAGCCATTGACCTTGTGATGTTTGGATGCTTGTGTTGGTTGTATTCATTCATTCAATTTGGTTGTAATTTTGTTTCAATTTGGTTGTAATTATTCATTCATTTGGGTTTGTAATAGATTAGGTGCATTTCTTTTATTAGAAAAATGTATTAGGATACAATTTTGTAAAAGGAAGATGCACAAGTTCAAGACCGAAGAAGATGGACATCAAAGACATGGAACTTGAAGCATATGGATGCAAGTTCAAGTGGGGTCCAAGATGACCTGCTTTTTGTGATTGTTTTCAACCTTAGAAAAGACCTTATGACAACACTTGTGATGGCAAACAAGTGTTGTCAACTTAGTAGCTATGGTTATGCACTCATGTTTGTATATATATGCTGTTTGATTGTTTGTTGTTTGATTGTTGGTTTGTATTTGAATATTCATCACAAACTCATTAACAAACTTAACAAGCTGAAAATGTTGGTTCTTTAAGTTAATAAAAGTTATTAAAATGGTTTAATGATTTTAAAGATTAAAATTGGTTTTAATCTAAGAACCATAGGGTACCTTGTATTTGAAAGCATACAAATACAAGTACATAGAGTTTCCTAACTAGAATTAGAAATCTCTAAAATTAAAAAAAAAAAAACGAGATCAACACCGTCCTTTTACACAACACTTGAGTCACTGGGAACTCTTAGTGGGATAAAGGTCACCTAACCATTTTGAGGGAACTTGTGATTTGAGGTGAGAATGCCTTACTTGTGGGATAAAGGTCACCTAACCATTTGTTTGGCAAACTCACACGTGGGTGTAAGTAGGATGTCTTGATTTGCAAACCATGTTAAATGGATCACCTACAATGTGGTTTCCAAATGGTGTTGATGGGATTTACATGCCGACTTTACATATGATGTTCAAGGGTCGATCCCATACCTCTAGAAGTTGCAAATGGTTGCAACCGTCAATCGTTGACCACCTTATTAATTTAAATCGTGGGATAAAGGTCACCTAAACACATTCAAATGTAATGTTGGGTTCTAGATTTTAATATATAATTGACCTTAATAGGCATTAATTAAAATTGATAATATCGAAAATACTAAATAAAACTTTGTTAAATTTTGTAGATGGCCTCTAATAATGATAATTCCGATAACTCTTCCGCGTCCAACCAATCTTTACGAGCGATCCTCCAAAAGGAACGTCTAAATCACAACAACTTCATCGATTGGTATCGAAACTTGAGAATCGTTCTCAAGCAAGAGAGAAGATCGTACGTTTTAGACGACCCTATCCCTGATCAACCTAGCGAGGATGATGAGGAGGCCTTGAATGATTGGCTAAAGTACACTGAGGACTCGTCCAAGTGTCCTGTCTCATGCTAGCGAGCATGACTCCGGATCTCAAAAGGAGTATGAACACCACGGGGCTTATGACATGATAACCCAGCTGAAGGAAACGTTCCAACAGCAAGCGAGGGTTGAGCGTTTCGAAACGGTTCGAGCACTCCATGCATGTCGTATGGACGACAACCAATCTGTTTCATCTTATGTACTTAAGATGAAAAGTCATATTGACCGCCTCGAGAGGCTTAATTGTCCCGTCTCGAAGGAATTGGCCACGATTTGATCCTCAATGGCCTTACCCAAAGGTTCGAGACATTCGTGTTGAACTACAACATGAATGCTGGGATAAAAGCATTGGTGAGCTTCACTCAATGCTCAAAACGGCCGAAGCGGCCATGGGTAAAAGAGTTTTACCGTTCTCACCATTAATGAAGGTGGGAACAACAAAAGGCCTCGTCCCGCACCCAAGGCAAAGGTTGCCAAGGGTAAGGACCCGCTTGGGGAAAAGGGAAAGGGGTGGCAAGGGTGCCACCCAAACCACAAGAGAAGAAGCAAAAGGTTGCTACAAATGACCCATGCTTCAAGTGTGGGGAGATTGGACATTGGGCAAGGAATTGTCCTGTCCATCTCCAAGAGTTGAAAGCCAAGAGGGATGCCGGGCAGACCTCAGGTACAATATACATGATTCATATTGATCTTAATGTTACATCTTCTAACACATGGGTATTGGATACCGGATGTGGAACTCACATTTGCAATTGGTTGCAGGGGTTCACAAGAAGTAGGGACTTCAAAAAAGGGGATGCTAGCCTCTTCATGGGAAATGGAACTAAAGTCTTAGTTGAAGCTCGTGGAGACTACATCCTAAGACTTCCAAGTGGTTTGGAAGTTATTTTGAAGAATGTTTTGTATGCTCCTAGTTTGACTAGGAACATTATTTCTGTATCCCAATTAAGACATTATGATTATGTATTATCTTTTATTGAAAATGATATCATGTTTCTTTAATGGTATGTTCTATTTTAAAGCTATTCCAATTAATGGTATTTATGATTGGTTCATGAAAATACTTTAAATAGTTCATTGTACCAAACTAACACCAAGAAACTCAAGTTGGACTTAAGTGATACCTATCTTTGGCATTGTCGTCTTGGTCATATAAACAAGAAACGTTTACAAACACTTCAAAAGAATGGTCTTTTAAAAACAAATGAATGTGATTCATTTGATGTTTGTGAGTCTTGTTTACAAGGTAGATGACTAAGGCACCCTTTAGTGGAACTACCGAAAGGGCAAAAGATTATTAGGAATCATACATTCGGATGTATGTGGTCCTTTTAAGCCAATGACTAGGAGTGGTGAAAGATACTTCATTACCTTTACCGACGATTATAGTCGCTATGGGTATGTGTACTTGTTAAGGAACAAAGACGAAGCTTTTGAAATGTTCAAAATCTTCAAAAATGAAGTAGAAAATCAACTCAACAAGTCAATTAAAATCTTCGTACCGATAGAGGAGGTGAATACCTAAGTGATGCCTTTCAAATCATCTTAGGAGTTGTGGATTGTCTCACAACTCACTCCACCTGGAACACCACAACATAATGGTGTGTCTGAGAGGAGGAATCGAACCTATTGGATATGGTTCGATCTATGATGGCTAGAAGCACATTACCTCTATCATTTTGGGGTTCGCTCTGCTCTCCGCGGCCCGTATTCTAAATATGGCCCCAACCAAAAAGGTGGAAAGGACACTTTTGAGATATGGCATGGAAGGGTTCCATCCCTATCATACTTAAGGGTTTGAGGTTGTGAGGCTTATGTTAAAACTCCCACCCCAAACAAATGGAAGTCCGATCCACCAAGTGTATCTTTAGGATATCTTAGAGATTCTATGGGATATTATTTCTATGATCCACTGGAACAAAAGGTGTTGTTGCCAGAAAGGGGTGAGTTCTTAGAAGCAAAGTTCCTTATGGAAGGAGCTGGCAGTAGAACAGTGGATCTTGAAGAGGATCAAGAACCACAACCCGATATACGTTTGGTTGAAAGTAGCACTCAACATGAGGAGTTGAGGATGATCAAGGGGTTGATCAAAACACACAGACGTTCGCAGAAGTGCTAGAATTAGTAATCCGCCTGAAAGATACGGAATTCATGGATGGATGCTATGTGATAGATTCTGATGAACCAACCACATACCATGATGCAGTGTCCAATACGGATTGTGACAAATGGCTTGAAGCCATGAACGTTGAGATGCAATCCATGTATGACAATCAAGTATGGACTTGGTTGTACCACCTCTTACTCCAAAATAGTTGGAAGTAAGTGGGTTTAAGAAGGAAAGGATATGCATGGAAACTTGGATACTTATAAAGCTAGACTTGTAGCAAAAGGTTTCACTCAAACTCAAGGGGTTGATTATGATGAAACCTTCTCACCTGTTGCGATGCTAAAGTCTATAAGGATATTGTTTGCCATAGCTGCTCATTATGATTATGAGATTTGGCAAATGGATGTCAAAACGCTTTCCTAAATGGATATCTTGAGGAAGATGTCTATATGGTTCAGCCTGAAGGTTTTGTCGATCCAAAACATCCTAATAAAGTATGCAAGTTAAAGAAATCAATCTATGGATTGAAACAAGCATCGAGAAGCTGGAATCATCGCTTTGATGAGGAGGTCAAGAATTTGGTCATCAAAAAACGCTGATGAAGCATGTGTGATAAGAAGGCTAGTGGGAGCACAATAGCTTTCCTAGTATTGTATGTTGATGACATATGCTATTTGGAAATGACATTCCAACCTTGGAAGGTGTAAAAACTGGCTTGGAAGTTGTTTTTCCATTAAGGATCTTGGTGAAGCCGCTTATATTCTGGGAATAAAGATCTATAGGGATAGATCAAGGCGGTTGATTGGTTTGAATCAAAGTGCATATTGATAAAATCTTGAAAAGGTTCAAGATGGAGAATTCTAAGAAGGTACCGTACCTATTCAAAGAGGAACGATATTGAGTACGGCTCAAGTCCAAGCTCAAAGGAAGAGCAAGATAAAATGAAGGTAATCCCATACGCATCTGCTATAGGATCCATCATGTATGCAATGATAGCACTCGACCGGACGTGTCATGCGCCTTAAGCATGACAAGCCGTTACCAGCAGAATCCTGGAAACAGTCACTGGATGGCTGTTAGAACATACTTAAGTACCTAAGGAGGACAAGAGATATGTTCCTAATCTATGGATCTGGTGACGAGGAACTCGTTGTAAAAGGTTACACGGATGCGAGTTTCCAAACCGATCGTGATGATTCACGGTCTCAATCGGGATACATTTTCATTCTGAATGGAGGAGCTGTCTTGGAAGAGCTCCAAACAGGATGTGGTGGCTCTATCAACTACAGAATCAGAATATGTCGCCGCCTCATTGGCAGCTCAAGAAGCTGCATGGTTGAAGAAATTCATTGCCGATCTGGGGGTTGTCCTTCCATTCAGGAAACCCTAGAGATCTTTTGTGACAACGAGGGTGCGATTGCTCAAATCAAGGAACCTCGTGCTCATCAAAAGACTAGGCACATGAGAGGAGATTCAACTACATACGAGATGAAGTGAAAAGGGAAAGATATGTATTCGCAAAGTTCACACGGATCAAAACGTTGCGGATCCTCTCACGAAGCTCCTTGAAAAGGCAAAGCATGAAGGTCATACTTGTGCCATGGGACTTCGATATTCTAGTGAGGATTTGATCTGTAATTTTGTATTTGGATATGTGGAACTTTCTATTATTTGAATAAAGTATTTGGTTATAATGTTTCAAATAATTTCCATTTTAGCATGTTTAATCCATGAGTAAAATGTTTACTCTAAATGTCCGTAGTCGTTCATACCTGTGGGAGCAAGTTTGAAGGTAAGACTATTATGAACTTGGATTGGTTGATATTCATAAGGATGAATATAGAGCAATGGGTTGCTACCAAAGTTCATAGATATTTGTGGGATACAAATATTGGACTAACCCGCATCTCAAATTTTACTGCATGGAATCTTATTGATTGATCATAAGTAATTGAGTAAAGGCGATATCATTTGGTATCCTCCGACCTGAGATACATATTGGGTTTTGATTTCACCAAGTGTTACACCTTGAGCTTCTTCTTCACTATCCTGAAATAGTGGAAAGTACATAAGGGTATTTCAGGTATGACACGAGGTGTCTGTGGAAAACAATGTAGTCAAGATGGAATTTTTTCCCTTATTCGTTGAGAGTTAGATGTCTAAGGCCTGATAAGTTAAATCAACAAGAAATGATCATTCTGTGTTCTTGGATTTACATGACATCTGAAACAAAAGGATAGATGTTTGATTCACCTAGATCATTTCAAGTAGGGTACTGAAAGAGATGATGTTATTGAATGGCTACAAGTCATGCGTATTAAGGGTAGTGAATCGTTGTTAGGCGGTATTTACTGCTTACATCAATCTTCTATGAATCTTGGCAAGTGGGAGATTGTGGATTCTGTGTGCCCAAGACACTTAGAATATTGATGTGGTTAGTACGTTATGATCCAAGTCGGGTTATACCCAATAACAAGTTTGGCAAACACCAATTAATATTTAATTGATGATTTGATCATGCAATTAATATTTACACCAATTTAGAAAATGGGTTTTCTAAATAAGTTGCATGTGAGTGGGAACAACTTATTAGGATATTTGTTCAAACAAATATCTTGAAGGTTGTTTAAATTAGTTAAATGACATCAATAATAGTGGGAATTACAACTTATAAATTAAATGGTTAATTGTATAAGTATGTAAATACATATATATATATTGTACATACAATTTATTATATGTCTAGTTCACAAGACATGTTAAGTGTGATAATCAAATGGAGGGTTTTTTTAAAAATTGAAGTTTCGGCCGCCCTCCCTGGTTCCCCATTGGACCAAACTTGCTTTGGACACCCACACACACTTAATTCTTGTCTTGAACACTCCACAAGAGTGTACCACACAATTACATGCAAGAGGCTGAAATCTCTCTCTCTCTCTCAACCTCACGGTTCTAACAAGAAAAGGGAAGAGTTTGAACCGATTTTGGGTGATTCTACCTAACAAGAAAGGGTGTTGCCATCAAGCTTGGGGTATACTAGCTTGAGGAGTCCTCCATTGGAGTCTTGGCCAAAAGAACAAGCATCAAAAACCCCATTTTGGTCGACATTTGCTGCTGGAACAAGGTAGTTCACAGCTTGTTCTAGCTGTGATTTTATGTACGATTTGTATGTTCATAGCTTGTTTCATTCACATACATGATCCTTTTGTTTGGGTTTGCTTTTCTACAATTGAATGGACACTAGAACATGAAATATTCAGCTTATAAATTGGTTTTAAAGCTATATATGTCCGCTGCGTTTTTCTGAAAGTTTAAATGGTTAACATGGATTTTGTGTTCTTGCAAACCTACAACATGATCACCCAGTTGAAGGAAATGTTCCAACAACAATCAAGGTAGAGCGCTTCGAACGGTTTCGAGCGCTCCATGCATGTCGGATGGACGAGACCCAATCGGTGTCATCCTACGTTCTTAAGATGAAGAGCCACATTGATCGCCTCGAAGGCTTAACTGTCGTGTGTCCAACGAGTTAGCAACGGATTTGATCCTCAACTCTCTATCAAAGAAGTTTGATAGTTTTGTTATGAACTATAACATGAATGGTTGGGACAAGAGCATTGGTGAGCTTCATTCATGCTAAAAACGGCCGAGGGGGCATGGGTAGAACGGTTCTGCCGGTCCTACGATCAATGAAGGAGGTAGTAGGAAGAGGCACCTCCCCAACCCTAAGGCAAGCGTTGCCAAAGGGAAGGGGCACGTCAAGGGAAAGGGAAAAGCAAAAATGGAACCCCCAAACCAAAAGAAAAGAAGCAAAAGGTTGCTCAAGATGACCCTTGTTTTGAGTGTGGTGAGGTAGGCCATTGGAAACGCAATTGTCCGGTCTATCTCAAAGCGTTGAGGTCGAAGAGGGACGGGCCAACCTCAGGTACATCTTTATGATAATTTTGAGCTAAATGTAATTTCTTTTAACACATGGGTATTAGATACCGGATGTGGAACTCATATTTGCAATTTGTTGCAGGGGTTCAAAAGAAGTAAACATTATTCAAAAGGGGAAGTTAGTCTCTTCATGGGCAATGGTGCAAAGGTTCATGTGGAAGCCCAAGGAGACTATGTTTTGAAGCTTCCAAGTGGTTGGAAGTTATTTTAAAGAATATTTTGTATGCTGCTAGTTGATAGGAACATCATTTCTGTTCCCGTTAAGACAATATGATTATGATTTCAAATTTGTTGACAATGATATTCATGTTACTTTGAATCATGTGTTTTATTTTAAGGCTATTCCTTGTAATGGTATTTATGAATTGGTTCATGATAACACAACATATGATAGCTCAATAACCAAGCAACCACCAAAAGGCTCAAATTAGATTTGAGTGATCCTATCTTTGGCATTGTCGCCTTGGACACATAAATAAGAATCGTATGCATAAACTTCAAAAGAATGGTCTTCTGAAAACCAATGAAAATGATTCATTCGATGTGTGCGAGTCTTGCTTACAAGTAAAATGACAAAGGCCCCTTTTAGTGGGACTAATGAAAGGGCGAAAGATTTATTAGGGATCATACATTCGGATGTATGTGGACCTTTTAAACCAATGACTAGGAATGGTGAAAGATACTTCATACCTTTACGATGATTATAGTCGTTATGGGTATGTGTACTTGTTAAGACACAAACATGAATCTTTGAAATGTTCAAAATATTCAAGAATGAAGTTGAAAATCAACTCAACAAAACGGTCAAGGTTCTTCGCACAGATAGAGGAGGTGAATACCTAAGTAGTGAATTTCAAGAGTATCTTAGAAGTTGTGTGGATTTGTCTCACAACTAACTCCACTGGAACACCACAGCATAATGGTGTGTCTGAGAGGAGGAATCGAACTCTATTGGATATGGTTCGATCTATGATGGCTAGAAGTACACTACCTCTGTCATTTTGGGGTTTCGCGTTGCTCTCCGCGGCTCGTATTTTAAATATGGCCCCAACCAAGAAAGTGGAAAGGACACCTTTCGAAGTATGGCATGGAAGGGTTCCATCATTATCATATTTGAAAGTGGGGGGTGTGAAGCTTATCCTAAGCAATACACTCAGAACAAACTGGAAGGGCGATCCACGAAGTGTATCTTCATCGGATATCCTAGAGATTGTATTGGATATTATTTCTATGATCCGACAGAGCAGAAAGGTTTATTGCTCGAAAGGCAGAGTTCTTGGAAACTAAGTTTCTTTGGAAAGAAACTAGCGAAAGAACAGTGGAACTTGAAGAGTTTCATGATTCACAAGAAGACACAATGGTTAATACTAGCAATCAACATGAGGATGTTGAGAATGATCATATGGATGATCAAAACGTTCGCAGATCTGGTAGAATTAGTGTTCCTCCTGAGAGATATGGATTTTTCATGGATGGATGCTATGTGGTAGATTCAGATGAACCAACCACATACCAAGATGCAATGTCAAAACCTGATTGTGACAAATGGCAAGAAGCCATGAACGTTGAGATGCAATCCATGTATGATAACCAAGTCTGGGAATTGGTTACACCACCTCTTAAGTCCAAGATAGTTGGAGTAAGTGGGGTTTCAAGAAGAAAACGATATGCATGGAAACTTGGATACCTATAAAGCTAGACTTGTAGCAAAAGGTTTCACTCAAACTCAAGGGTTGATTATGATGAAACCTTTTCACCTGTGGCAATGCTAAAGTCTATTAGGATATTATTTGCCATAGCAGCATATTATGACTATGATATGGCAAATGGACGTCAAAACCGCTTTCTTAATGGATATCTTGAGGAAGATGTCCATATGAAACAGCCTGAAGGTTTTGTCGATCCAAAACATCCTGAAAAGGTATGCAAGTTAAAGAAGTCAATCTATGGATTGAAACAAGCATCAAGAAGCTGGAATCACCGTTTTGATGATGAAGTAAAGAAATTTGGCTTCATCAAAAACGCTGATGAAGCCTGTGTATATAAGAAAGCTAGTGGGAGCACTATCACCTTCTTGTATTATATGTTGATGACATTTTACTATTTGGAAACGACATTCCAACCTTGGATGGTGTAAAAGCCTGGCTTGGAAGATGTTTTTCCATTAAAGATCTTGGTGAAGCCACCTATATTTGGGTATAAAGATCTATAGGGATAGATCAAGACGACTGATAGGTTTAAACCAAAGTGCATACATTGATAGACTCTGAAAAGGTTCAAGATGGAGAATTCTAAGAAAGGTCTGGTACCTATTCAAAAGGGGACTATATTGAGCTCATCTCAATGCCCTAGTTCAAAGGTTGAACAAGAAAGAATGAGTGGAGTCCCATATGCGTCTGCTATAGGATCCATCATGTATGCAATGATATGTACTAGGCCGGACGTGTCATATGCTCAAGTATGACAAGCAGATATCAGCAGAATCCTGGTAATAGTCATTGGATGGCTGATTAAAGTATTTTGAATACCTTAGGAACACTAAGGATATGTTCTAATATATGGATCTGGTGAGGAGGAGCTCGTGGTAAAGGGTTACACAGATGCAAGTTCCAAAACTGATCGAGATGATTCTCGATCACAGCGGGATATGTCTTCATTATGAATGGAGGAGCGGTCTCTTGGAAGAGCTCAAAGCAAGATGTAGTGGCATTATCTACAACAGAATCTGAATACATCGCCGCTTCACTGGCAGCTCAGAAGCTGCGTGGCGTGGAAGTTCATTGCTGATCTAGGGGTCATGCTACCATTCAGAACCCCTAGAGATCTTTTGTGACAACGAGGGTGCGATTGCTCAAATCAAGGAACCTCGTGCTCATCAAAAGACTCGGCACATTGAACGGAGATTCAACTACATTAGGGATGAAGTTGAAAAGGGAAGATATGTATTCGCAAAGTTCACACCGATCAAAACATTGCGGATCCATTCACGAAGCTCCTAGACAGGTCAAAGCATGAAAGTCATACTTGGCCTTAGGACTTCGATATTCTAGTAATTGGACTGATCAAATTTTGTATTTGGATATTGGAACTTATGTAATTTGACTTATATATGGTTATAATTTTCATTTGTTCTTCTATTTTAACATGTTTAAATCCGTGAATAAGTAAGTTATTCTAAAACGTCCGTAGTCGATCGTACTTGTGGGAACAACTATGAATGTAAGACTATAATGAACTTGGATTGGTTGATATTCACTAAGTATGAATATAGAGCAAGACGTTGCTACCAAGGTTCATTGATATCTATGGCATATGGATATTGGACTGACCCGCTCTCAATTATTTCTGCATGGAATCTTTGTGATTAGTCATAAGAGATATTGAGTAAAGGCGAATATCATTGTATCCTCATACCTGAGATACATATTGGGTCTTGATATTCACCAAGTATTGTACTTTAAGTTAGTTCTTTGCTGTTCTGAATATTGGCAGTACATAAGGCTGAGTTCAGGTATAATATAAGGTGATTGTGAGAGACGTATGTAGTCAAGATGGATTTGTTCCTCTTATTCGTTAAGAGTTAGATGTCTAAGGCCTGTTAAAGTTAAATCAACGGAGAATGACAATTCTATGTCTCTAGGATTTAACATGACATCTGTAACAAAAGGATAAATGATTTATTCACCTAAATCTATTCAAGTAGGGTACTTGAAAGGGATGATGTTATTGAATGGCACTTAGTCATATACATTAGGGGTAGCAAACCGTTGCTAGGCGTTATTTGCTACTTGCATCAATTCTCTATGAATCTTGTGCAAGTGGGAGATTGAAGGATTGATCTGCCCAAGATACATACTAAATTGATGTGGCTAGTGTGATATGATCCAAGTCGGGTCATACCCAATAACAAGCAAAACAAACACCGATAAATATTTATTCCTTGATAAGATCAAACAAATAAATATAAGCACCAACATAGAAACCGGGTTTTCTAAAACATTGCTTTTGATGATGAACAACATTATATGGATAATTGTTCATGAGAAATTACTTGTTTCTATTATTTAAGTTGGTTAAATAATATTAAACAAAAGTGTATTAATTTTATAAGATAAAAGGGTTTTAATCTTATAAAATCAATAGAGTGCAAGGGTGTTTTTTGGATAAAAATTCAAAAATGAGAGGGACCCTCCAAGGTCCACATTTCGGCCGCCCTTGGGGCTTGCAAGGCTCTTGATGTACATCTTGGTCCTTGCAATTTTTATTCATTACAACACTCTTCCAAGAATACACCTTCTCTCACACACACATAGAAAAGAATTTCTCTCTAATCTCTCCATAGAATTCGGATTTTTGGAGCAGAAAATAGAAGCATTTCCAGCTTAAAACAAGTGTGTTTGGCTGAAAAAATCGATCCTCAAGAGTGTCTTTGAGGTTGGTGTTGCAAGACCTAGCAAGTGGGTGTTTGGAGGAAGCTTGGGGTATCATCTCTTGAGGATTTCTACTTTGAAGTCTTGACATTCAACATCATCTCCTAGCCTCCTTTCCACGTTTCTAAAGGTAGTATATATGGTTGATATATGTATGTTGTGATAGTGTGTTATTCCATATAATAAGATCCTTTTTTGGGTTTTGCTTTAACATATATGTATGATACATAAACCCTTATTTGAACTGAAATCCGCTGCGTTTTACATGTTAATAGTTAATATGTCTTTGATTTACAACTACAAAACCCAACAGTGTGGGGAGATTGGACATTGGGCAAGGAATTGTCCTGTCCATCTGCAAGAGTTGAAAGCCAAGAGGGATGCCGGGCAGACCTCAGGTACAATATACATGATTCATATTGATCTTAATGTTACATCTTCTAACACATGGGTATTGGATACCGGATGTGGAACTCACATTTGCAATTTGTTGCAGGGGTTCACAAGAAGTAGGGACTTCAAACAAGGGGATGTTAGCCTCTTCATGGGAAATGGAACTAAGTCTTAGTTGAAGCTCGTGGAGACTACATCCTAAGACTTCCAAGTAGTTGGAAGTTATTTTGAAGAATGTTTTGTATGCTCCTAGTTTGACTAGGAACATTATTTCTGTATCCCAATTAAGACATTATGATTATGTATTATCTTTTATTGAAAATGATATTCATGTTTCTTTAAATGGTATGTTCTATTTTAAAGCTATTCCAATTAATGGTATTTATGAATTGGTTCATGAAAATACTTTAAATAGTTCATTGTACCAAACTACACACCAAGAAACTCAAGTTGGACTTAAGTGACACCTATCTTTGGCATTGTCGTCTTGGTCATATAAACAAGAAACGTTTACAAACACTTCAAAAGAATGGTCTTTTAAAAACAAATGAATGTGATTCATTTGATGTTTGTGAGTCTTGTTTACAAGGTAAGATGACTAAGGCACCCTTTAGTGGAACTACCGAAAGGGCAAAAGATTTATTAGGAATCATACATTCGGATGTATGTGGTCCTTTTAAGCCAATGACTAGGAATGGTGAAAGATACTTCATTACCTTTACCGACGATTATAGTCGCTATGGGTATGTGTACTTGTTAAGGCACAAAGACGAAGCTTTTGAAATGTTCAAAATCTTCAAAAATGAAGTAGAAAATCAACTCAACAAGTCAATTAAAATTCTTCGTACCGATAGAGGAGGTGAATACCTAAGTGATGCCTTTCAAAATCATCTTAGGAGTTGTGGGATTGTCTCAATCTCACTCCACCTGGAACACCACAACATAATGGTGTGTCTGAGAGGAGGAATCGAACCTTATTGGATATGGTCCGATCTATGATGGCTAGAAGCACATTACCTCATCATTTTGGGGTTTCGCTCTGCTCTCCGCGGCCCGTATTCTAATATGGCCCCAACCAAAAAGGTGGAAAGGACACCTTTTGAGATATGGCATGGAAGGGTTCCATCCCTATCATACTAAGGGTTTGGGGTTGTGAGGCTTATGTTAAAACTCCCACCCCAAACAAATTGGAAGTCCGATCCACCAAGTGTATCTTTATTGGATATCCTAGAGATTCTATGGGATATATTTCTATGATCCACTGGAACAAAAGGTGTTTGTTGCCAGAAAGGGTGAGTTCTTAGAAGCAAAGTTCCTTATGGAAGGAGCTGGTAGTAGAACAGTGGATCTTGAAGAGGATCAAGAACACAACCCGATATACTTGGTTGAAAGTAGCACTCAACATGAGGATGTTGGGATGATCAAGGGGTTGATCAAGGGGTTGATCAAGACACACAAGACGTTCGCAGAAGTGCTAGAATAGTAATCCGCCTGAAAGATACGGATTTTTCATGTATGTATGTATGTAGGTACGTAGGTATGTCCGTAGGTATGTACGTATGTATGTACGTAGGTATGTACGTATGTATTTACGTATGGTTAAATGTATGTATGTTTGACTGTATGTATGTATGTACGTATGTATTTGTTGGATTCTGTGTGCCCAAGACACTTAGAATATTGATGTGGTTAGTACGTTATGATCCAAGTCGGGTTATACCCAATAACAAGCTTGGCAAACACCAATTTATATTTAATTGATGATATGATCATGCAATTAAATATTTACACCAATTTAGAAAATGGGTTTTCTAAATAAATTGCATATGAGATGGAACAAATTGTTAGGATAATTTGTTGATGAGTTTGCTGTTATTCTTGTCATTTAAAGGGGTTTAAATAACAAATTATAACACATGAGTGTACTTTAATTAAAATGTTTAATTAAGAGCACATATGTCACATTTAATTTTGGTCTAGAAAGTAACTTTTATTGTGTGACATATGACAAGTAACAATGTGTAATGTGTTATAAATTTTAAGAGGGAAATGGGTTTTGAATTCCTTTTGTCTTGGCCGCCCCTTGCTTGGGATTGGACCAATTTTCCTCTTGAAAATTGACAACACTTTATACATACACACACTCAATGCTCTCAATGATTCATTCATGCAATTTTTACCAAAACACAATCTCTCCCCCTCTCTCTCTAAACCTTACGGATTTTTCAGCAGAAAGGGAGGTTTCATTTGGCCTTTGGTGGTGTTATTCTTCCTAACTAGAAGGTGGGTTGCATACAAGCTTGGGTATACTAGCTTGAGGATCTCCTCTTCTTGGAGTCTTGGCCGATTTTGACATCTCCATCTCCATCAAACCCACGGTTTTTGGCAGCCCTTTTTGGAGTGTTATATCCACTGCTGAAAGGTAGTTTTGGCAGCTCATAATGGTTGTCTATTATGGATGTTTTATGTGTTCATAGCTTGTTTAATCCACATAAATGATCCTTATTGTTATGGGTTTGTTTATTTGTATATTAATCATCATAAAACATGGATTTTCAGATCTAAAATCATGTTTTAAATACATATTATCCGCTGCGTTTTTCTGAAATACCAAGAGGATAAAACGGGTTTTTTCTTTAATAAACCCAACAATGGCATCAAGAGCCGGTTATGTGGATGACTTGCTTGTTTTATCTTTTGAAATTGGTTTTAAAAGATGATATTAGACATGTTATAGGCTGATTTTGGGCTGTTATAGTTTATATGAATGATCCCCAAACTTTCAAGGTCATATCACACATGCTAGTGATTAGACCTTGAAAGAACATATTATGAATGTTGGTCGTTTGGACAATGATTAAAACCCAAAATTTCAGTTTATGTTGGCTGAAATTTTGGGGTTTTAAATGGGGTTTTCATTATATGAATAGATGATATGATCATTGGTTGTTTAGTGCATAACCTAGCTTGTGGCCTTGTGTTGTTTTGGATGATTCTAGTGGTTGTTTTATTCATTCAATTGGTTGTAATATTTGTGTTTATTCATTTGGGTTGTAATTATTCATTCATTTGGTTATGATAATAGATTAGGTTCTTTTCCTTTACTAGAAAAATGTATTAGGATACAATTTTGTAAAAGGAAGATGTACAAGATCAAGACCCTAAGATGGACACAAGACACAAGAAACATGGAGCATTTGGATGCGGTTTCTAGTGGGAGGTTCTTGGAACCTTTATGATATGTTTGACCCTTAGAAAGACCAAAGACAACACTTGTGATGGCAAACAAGTGTTGTCAACATAAGGGCTATGGTTTGCACATATGATTGTTTATGTTTTATGCTTGGTTGATTGTTTATTGTTTGATTTTGGTTGATGTTTTGACATGCATAACAAACTCATTAATAATCATAACAATCTGAAAATTGATGGTTCTTTAAAGTTAATAAAAGTTATTAAAATGGTTTAATGATTTTAAAGATTAAAATTGGTTTTAATCTAAGAACCATAGGGTACCTTGTATTTGAAAGCATACAAATACAAGTACATAGAGTTTTCTAAACTAGAATTAAGAAATCTCTAAAATTTTAAAAACGAGATCAACACCGTCCTTTTACACAACACTTGAGTCACTTGGGAACTCTTAGTGGGATAAAGGTCACCCAACCATTTTGAGGGAACTTGTGATTTGAGGTGAGAATGCCTTACTTATGGGATAAAGGTCACCTAACCATTTGTTTTGGCAAACTCACACATGGGTGTAAGTAGGATGTCTTGATTTGCAAACCATGTAAATGGATCACCTACAATATGGTTTCCAAATGGTGTTGATGGGATTAACATGCCGACTTTACATATGATGTTCAATAAGTCGATTCCATACCTCTAGAAGTTGCAAATGGTTGCAATCGTCAATCGTTGACCACCTTATTAATTTAAATCGTGGGATAAAGGTCACCTAACCACCATTTAAATGTAATGTTGGGTTCTAGATTTTAATATAAAATTGACCTTAAAAGGCATTAAATATTAAAATTAGCAATATCGAAAATACTAAAATTGATCTTTGTTAAAATTTTGTAGATGGCCACCAATAATGAAAATCACGATAACTCGTCCGCATCAAACCAATCACTACGAGCGATCCTCCAAAAGGAACGTCTAAATCACAACAACTTCATCGATTGGTATCGAAACTTGAGAATGTTCTCAAGCAAGAGAGAAGATCGTACGTTTTAGACGACCCTATCCCTGATCAACCTAGGGAGGATGATGAGGAGGCCTTGAATGATTGGCTAAAGTACACTGAGGACTCCGTCCAAGTGTCTTGTCTCATGCTAGCAAGCATGACTCCGGATCTCCAAAAGGAGTATGAACATCACGGAGCTTACGACATGATAACCCAGCTGAAGGAAACGTTCCAACAGCAAGCAAGGGTTGAGCGGTTCGAAACGGTTCGAGCGCTCCATGCATGTCGTATGGACGACAACCAATCTGTTTCATCTTATGTACTTAAGATGAAAAGTCATATTGACCGCCTCGAGAGGCTAAACTGCCCCGTGTCGAAGGAGTTGGCCGGATTTGATCCTAAATGGCCTACCAAGAAGTTCGAGACATTCGTGTTGAACTACAACATGAATGCATGGGACAAAAGCATGGTGAACTTCACTCAATGCTCAAAACGGCGAGGCAGCCATGGGTAAAAGGGTTTTACCCGTTCTCACCATCAATGAAGGTGGGAACAACAAAAGCCTCATCCTGCACCCAAGGCAAAGGTTGCCAAGGGTAAGGGACATACGT
Source organism: Flaveria trinervia (assembly GCA_025506515.1). Classification (NCBI taxonomy): domain Eukaryota; kingdom Viridiplantae; phylum Streptophyta; class Magnoliopsida; order Asterales; family Asteraceae; genus Flaveria; species Flaveria trinervia. The sequence goes on along the minus strand of JACCIX010000325.1, from coordinate 19,651 downwards.
GGGAAAGGGGAAAAGGGTGGTAAGGGTACCACCCAAACCACAAGAGAAGAAGCAAAAGGTTGCTACAAATGACCCATGCTTCAAGTGTGGGGAGATAGGACATGGGCAAGGAATTGTCCTGTCCATCTCCAAGAGTTGAAAGCAAAGAGGGATGCCGGGCAGACCTCAGGTACAATATACATGATACATATTGATCTTAATGTTACATCTTCAAACACATGGGTATTAGATACCGGATGTGGAACTCATATTTGCAATTTGTTGCAGGGGTTCACAAGAAGTAGGGACTTCAAGAAAGGGGATGTTAGCCTCTTCATGGGCAATGGAACTAAAGTCTTAGTTGAAGCTCGTGGGGACTACATCCTAAGACTTCCAAGTGGTTTGGAAGTTATTTTGAAGAATGTTTTGTATGCTCCTAGTTTGACTAGGAACATTATTTCTGTATCTCAATTAAGACATTATGGTTATGTATTATCTTTTATTGAAAATGATATTCATGTTTCTTTAAATGGTATGTTCTATTTTAAAGCTATTCCAATTAATGGTATTTATGAATTGGTTCTTGAAAATACTTTAAATAGTTCATTGTACCAAACTAACACCAAGAAACTCAAGTTGGACTTAAGTGATACCTATCTTTGGCATTGTCGTCTTGGTTATATAAACAAGAAACGTTTACAAACACTTCAAAAGAATGGTCTTTTAAAAACAAATGAATGTGATTCATTTGATGTTTGTGAGTCTTGTTTACAAGGTAAGATGACTAAGGCACCCTTTAGTGGAACTACTGAAAGGGCAAAAGATTTATTAGGAATCATACATTCGGATGTATGTGGTCCTTTTAAGCCAATGACTAGGAATGGTGAAAGATACTTCATTACTTTACCGACGATTATAGTCACTATGGGTATGTGTACTTGTTAAGGCACAAAGACGAAGCTTTTGAAATGTTCAAAATCTTCAAAAATGAAGTAGAAAATCAACTCAACAAGTCAATTAAAATTCTTCGTACCGATAGAGGAGGTGAATACCTAAGTGATGCCTTTCAAAATCATCTTAGGAGTTGTGGGATTGTCTCACATCTCACTCCACCTGGAACACCACAACATAATGGTGTGTCTGAGAGGAGGAATCGAACCTTATTGGATATGGTCCGATCTATGATGGCTAGAAGCACATTACCTCTATCATTTTGGGGTTTCGCTCTGCTCTCCGCGGCCGTATTCTAAATATGGCCCCAACCAAAAAGGTGGAAAGGACACCTTTTGAGATATGGCATGGAAGGGTTCCATCCCTATCATACTTAAGGGTTTGGGGTTGTGAGGCTTATGTTAAAACTCCCACCCCAAACAAATTGGAAGTCCGATCCACCAAGTGTATCTTTATTGGATATCCTAGAGATTATATGGATATTATTTCTATGATCCACTGGAACAAAAGGTGTTTGTTGCCAGAAAGGGTGAGTTCTTAGAAGCAAGTTCCTTATGGAAGGAGCTGGCAGTAGAACAGTGGATCTTGAAGAGGATCAAGAACCACAACCCGATATACATTTGGTTGAAAGTAGCACTCAACATGAGGATGTTGAGGATGATCAAGGGGTTGATCAAGGGGTTGATCAAGACACACAAGACGTTCGCAGAAGTGCTAGAATTAGTAATCGCCTGAAAGATACGGATTTTTCATGGATGGATGCTATGTGATAGATTCTGATGAACCAACCACATACCATGATGCAGTGTCCATACGGATTGTGACAAATGGCTTGAAGCCATGAACGTTCAGATGCAATCCATGTATGACAATCAAGTATGGGACTTGGTTGTACCACCTCTTAACTCCAAAATAGTTAGAAGTAAGTGGGTTTTAAGAAGAAAACGGATATGCATGGAAACTTGGATACTTATAAAGCTAGACTTGTAGCAAAGGTTTCACTCAAACTCAAGGGGTTGATTATGATGAAACCTTCTCACCTGTTGCGATGCTAAAGTCTATAAGGATATTGTTTGCCATAGCTGCTCATTATGATTATGAGATTTGGCAAATGGATGTCAAAACGCTTTCCTAAATGGATATCTTGAGGAAGATGTCTATATGGTTCAGCTGAAGGTTTTGTCGATCCAAAACATCCTAATAAAGTATGCAAGTTAAAGAAATCAATCTATGGATTGAAACAAGCATCGAGAAGCTGGAATCATCGCTTTGATGAGGAGGTCAAGAAATTTGGCTTCATCAAAAACGCTGATGAAGCATGTGTGTATAAGAAGGCTAGTGGGAGCACAATAGCTTTCCTAGTATTGTATGTTGATGACATACTGCTATTTGGAAAGACATTCCAACCTTGGAAGGTGTAAAAACCTGGCTTGGAAGTTGTTTTTCCATTAAGGATCTTGGTGAAGCCGCTTATATTCTGGGAATAAAGATCTATAGGGATAGATCAAGGCGGTTGATTGGTTTGAATCAAAGTGCATATATTGATAAAATCTTGAAAAGGTTCAAGATGGAGAATTCTAAGAAAGGTACCGTACCTATTCAAAGAGGAACGTATTGAGTACGGCTCAATGTCCAAGCTCAAAGGAAGAGCAAGATAAAATGAAGGTAATCCCATACGCATCTGCTATAGGATCCATCATGTATGCAATGATATGCACTCGACCGGACGTGTCATGCGCCTTAAGCATGACAAGCCGTTACCAGCAGAATCCTGGAAACAGTCACTGGATGGCTGTTAAGAACATACTTAAGTACCTAAGGAGGACAAGAGATATGTTCCTAATCTATGGATCTGGTGACGAGGAACTCGTTGTAAAAGGTTACACGGATGCGAGTTTCCAAACCGATCGTGATGATTCACGGTCTCAATCGGGATACATTTTCATTCTGAATGGAGGAGCTGTCTCTTGGAAGAGCTCCAAACAGGATGTGGTGGCTCTATCAACTACAGAATCAGAATATGTCGCCGCCTCATTGGCAGCTCAAGAAGCTGCATGGTTGAAGAAATTCATTGCCGATCTGGGGGTTGTCCCTTCCATTCAGGACCCCTAGAGATCTTTTGTGACAACGAGGGTGCGATGCTCAAATCAAGGAACCTCATGCTCATCAAAAGACTAGGCACATTGAGCGGAGATTCAACTACATACGAGATGAAGTTGAAAAGGGAAAGATATGTATTCGCAAAGTTCACACGGATCAAAACGTTGCGGATCCTCTCACGAAGCTCCTTGAAAAGGCAAAGCATGAAGGTCATACTTGTGCCATGGGACTTCGATATCTAGTGATTGGATTTGATCTATAAATTCTGTATTTGGATATGTGGAACTTTCTATTATTTGAATAAAGTTGTTTGGTTATAATGTTTCAAATAATATTCCAATTTAGCATGTTTAATCCATGAGTAAAATGTTTACTCTAAATGTCCGTAGTCGTTCATACTTGTGGGAACAAGTTTGAAGGTAAGACTATTATGAACTTGGATTGGTTGATATTCATAAGGATGAATATAGAGCAATGGGTTGCTGCCAGGGTTCATAGATATTGTGGGATACAAACATTGGTAAACCCGCATCTCAATTTTACTACATGGAATCTTATTGATTGATCATAAGTGAATTTGAGTAAAGGCGAATATCATTTGGTATCCTCCGACCTGAGATACATATTGGGTTTTGATATTCACCAAGTGTTACACCTTGAGCTTCTTCTTCACTATCCTGAAATAGTGGAAAGTACATAAGGTATATTCAGGTATGACACGAGGTGTCTGTGAGAAACATATGTAGTCAAGATGGAATTTGTTCCTCTTTTCGTTGAGAGTTAGATGTCTAAGGCCTGATAAGTTAAATCAACAAGAAATGATCATTCTGTGTCTTGGATTTAACATGACATCTGAAACAAAAGGATAGATGATTGATTCACCTAGATCATTTCAAGTAGGGTACTTGAAAGAGATGATGTTATTGAATGGCTACAAGTCATGCGTATTAAGGGTAGTGAACCGTTGTTAGGCGGTATTTACTGCTTACATCAATCTTCTATGAATCTTGGGCAAGTGGGAGATTGTTGGATTCTGTGTGCCCAAGACACTTAGAATATTGATGTGGTTAGTACGTTATGATCCAAGTCGGGTTATACCCAATAACAAGTTTGGCAAACACCAATTAAATATTAATTGATGATTTGATCATGCAATTAAATATTTACACCAATTTAGAAAATAGGTTTTCTAAAAGAGTTGCATATGAGATGGAACAATTATTAGGATATTTTGTTCAATGAGTATTTGTAATTTTATTTAAATTAGTTAAATAATATTGCAAAACTTATAATGGAGTGACTAGATTATACAATCAAATGGTTACTTGTATATGTGTCTAGTTAAAAGGACTAGTTAACTTGTATTATGTGTTATAATTTAAGAGGGAATCTCTTAAAATTTTAAAAACACTTGGCTGCCCCCTTGTTGCATTCTCATTGGACTTTGTGTTTTGAGACTTGCAACTCTTAACTAGCAATTCACTCCACCTCTAACATCAATCCATTCATGCAAACAAAAATCAAAAAGACTCTCTCCTCTCTCTCTCTCTCTCGGATTTGAGGCTGCAGAATTGGAGTTTTTGGTTTGATTTTGGTGAATATTCCTAGCAAAAGTGGTGTGTGCTTCACAAGGCTGGGGTATAAGCATGAGGACTCCTCCTTGAAGTCTTGGCCAAAAGAACAAGCATCAAACACCTCCTTTGGTCGACATTTGCTGCTGGAACAAGGTAGTTGTCACGCTTGTTCAAGCTGTGATTTTATGTACGTTTATGTATTGTCATAGCTTGTTCATTCACATACATGATCCTTTTGTTTGGGTTTGCTTTTCTACATTAAAGGACATAAGACATGAAATATTCAGCTTATAAATGGGTTTTAAAGCTATATATGTCCGCTGCGTTTTTTTTCTGAAAGTTTAAATGGTTTAACATGGATTTTGTGTTCTTGCAAACCCGTCAGTATGTATGTATGTATTATGTATGCATACGTGTGTATGTACGTATGTATGTGTGTATGCACGTATATACATACGTACGTACGTACGTACGTACGTATGTATGTATGTATGTATGTAGTATGTATGTATGTATGTATGTATATGTATGTATGTATCTATGTATGTATATACATATGTATGTACGTATGTATGTACGTATGTATGTACGTATGTGTGTACGTGTGTGAAAACGTGGGTATGTCCGTAGGTATGTACGTAGGTATGTATGTAGGTAGGTACGAATGTATGTACGTATGTTTTCGTATGTATGTACGTATGTATGTACGTATGTATTTACGTATCGTTAAATGTATGTATGTTTGACTGTATGTATGTATGTAAGTATGTATGTACGTATGTATTTACGTATGTATGTACCTATTTATGCACGTACGTATGTACGTATGTATGTACGTATGTATGTACGTGTGTATGTACGTGTGTATGTACGTCTGTTTGTACGTATGTATGTTTGAATGTATGTATGTATGTACGTATGTATGTACGTACGTATGTACGTAGGTATGTACGTATGTATGTACGTATGTATGTTCGTATGTAGGTACGTATGTACGTACGTATGTATGTACGTATGTGGGTACGTAGGTATGTACGTAGGTATGTACGTAGGTAGGTACGTATGTATGTACGTATGTTTGTACGTATGTAGGTACGTATGTAGGTACGTATGTATGTACGTATGTATGTACGCATGTATGTACGTATGTACGTATGTAGGTACGTATTTATGTACGTATGTACGTACGTATGGACGTATGTACGTACGTATGTATGTACGTAGGTATGTACGTAGGTATGTACGTAGCTATGTACGTAGGTATGTACGTATGTATGTATGTATGTTTGTAGTTGGGTACGTATGTAGGTACGTATGTATGCACGTATGTATATACGTATGTACGTACGTATGTATGTACGTATGTTTGAATGTATGTATGTATGTACGTATGTATGTACGTATGTATGTACGTATGTATGTACGAATGTAGGTACGTATGTATGTACCAATGTAGGTACGTATGTATGTATGTTTGAATGTATGTATGTATGTACGTATGTATGTACCAATGTAGGTCGTATGTATGACGTATGTAGGTACGTATGTATGTACCTATGTAGTACGTATGTATGTACGTATGTATGTATGTATGTACGTATGTATGTACGTATGTTTGAATGTATGTATGTTTGAATGTATGTATGTATGTACGTATGTATGTACGTACGTAGGTACGTATGTATGTACGTATGTATGTACGTATGTATGTACCTATGTATGTACCTATGTATGTACGTATGTATGTACGTATGTATGTACGTATGTATGTACGTATCTATTTAAGTATGTATGTACGTATGTATGTACGTATGTATGCACGTATGTATGTATGTATGTATGTAGTAGGTACGTATGTTGTACGTATGTATGTTGAATGTATGTATGTATGTACGTATGTATGTAGTATGTGTGTACGTATGTATGTACGTATATATGTACGTATGTATGTACGTATGTATGTACGTATGTATGTACGTATGTATGGTATGTATGTACATATGTATGTACGTAGGTATGTCCGTAGGTATGTACATAGGTATGTACGTAGCTAGGTACGTATGTATGTAAGTATGTTTGTACGTATGTATGTACGTATGTATGTACGTATGGTTAAATGTATGTATGTTTGACAGTATGTATGTATGTACGTATGTATGTACGTATGTATGTACTTATGTATGTAGTATGTATGTATGTATGTACGTATGTTTGAATGTATGTATGTTTGAATGTATGAATGTATGCACGTATGTATGTACGTATGTATGTACATATGTATGTACGTAGGTATGTACGTATGTATGTACGTACGTATGTATGTAGCTATGTATGTACGTATCTATTTAAGTATGTATGTACGTGTGTATGTACGTATGTATGTACGTATGGTTAATGTATGCATGTTTGACAGTATGTATGTATGTACGTATGTATGTACGGTGTATGTACGTATGTATGTACCTTTTTATGTACGTATGTATGTACCTACGTAGGTACGTATGTATGTGTATGTATGTATGTACGTATGTATGTATGTGTAGGTACGTATGTATGTATGTATGTTGTATGTATGTATGTATGTATGTATGTATGTATGTTTGTATGTATGTATGTATGTATGTATGTATGTATTTATGTATGTATGTATGTACGTATGTTTGTACGTATGTATGTTTCAATGTATGTATGTATGTACGTATGTATGTAGTATGTATGTACGTATGTACGTATGTATGTACGTACGTATGGATGTACGTATGTATGTATGTACGTATGTACGTATGTATGTATGTATGTATGTATCTATGTATGTATGTATGTATGTATGTATGTATGTATGTATGTATGTATGTACGAATGTACGTATGTTCTACGTATCTATGTTTCAATGTATGTTTGTATGTACGCATGTATGTACGTATGTATGTACGTAGGTACGTATGTATGTACGTATGTATGTATGTACGTATGTATGTACGTACGTATGTATGTACGTATATTTGAATGTATGTATGTTTGAATGTATGTATGTATGCAACGCGTGTTTGTACGTATGCATGTATGTATGTACGTGTATACGTACGTACGTGTGTATGTATGTATGTATGTATGTATGTACGTATGTACGTATGTATGTATGTATGTATGTACGTATGTACGTACGTACGTATGTATGTATGTATGTATGTATGTACGTATGTATGTACGTATGTGTGTACGTATGTTTGTACGTATGGATGTACGTATGAATGTACGTATGTGTGTACATAGGTATGTACGTATGTATGTATGTATGTATGTACGTATGTATCTACGTATGTTTGAATGTATGTATGTTTGAATGTATGTATGTATGTACGTATGTATGTACGAATGTAGGTACGTATGTATGTACGTATGTAGGTACGTATGTATGTAGCTATGTATGTACGTATGTATGTACGTATGTATGTACGTATGTATGTACGTATGTATGTACGAATGTAGGTACGTATGTATGTACGTATGTAGGTACGTATGTATGTACCTATGTATGTACGTATGTATGTACGTATGTATGTACGTATGTATGTACGTAAGTATGTACATATGTATGTACGTATGTATGTACGTATGTTTGAATGTATGTAGGTTTGAATGTATGTATATTTATACGTATGTATGTACGTATGTAGGTACGTATGTAGGTACGTATGTATGTACGTATGTTTGAATGTATGTATATTTATACGTATGTATGACGTATGTATGTACGTATGTATGTACGTATGTATGTATGTACGTAGGTATGTACGTAGGTATGTACGTAGGTATGTACGTATGTAGGTACGTATGTATGTACGTATGTCTGTACGTATGTTTGTACGTATGTATGTACGTATGTATGTACGTATGTATGTACGTATGTATGTACGTATGTATGTACGTATGTGTGTATGTATCTATGTATGTATGTATGTATGTATGCATGTATGTATCCGTGTATGTATGTATGAATGTATGTATGTATGTATGTATGTATGTATGTAAGTATGTATGGATGTATGTATGCATGTATGTATGAATGTAGGTATGCATGTGTTTATGCATGTATGTATGCATGTATGTATGCGTGCATGTGTGTATGGATGTATGTATGCATGTGTGTACGTATGTATGTATGTATCTATGTATGTATGTATGTATGCATGTATTTATGTATGCATACGCGTGTATGTACGTATGTATGTGTGTATGCACGTATAGACATACGTACGTACGTACGTACGTACGTATGTATGTATGTATGTATGTACATATGTATGTACGTATGTATGTACGTATGTATGTACTTGTATGTACGTGTGTATGTACGTAGGTATGTCCGTAGGTATGTACGTAGGTATGTCCGTATGTATCGTAGTATGTACGTAGGTAGGTACGAATGTATGTACGTAATGTTGTACGTAGTATGTACGTAGTATTACGTATGTATTTACGTATCGTTAAATGTATGTATGTTTGACGTATGTATGTATGTACGTATGTATGTACGTATGTATTTACGTATGTATGTACGTATGTATGTACCTATTTATGTACGTACGTATGTACGTATGTATGTACGTATGTAGGTACGTATGTATGTACGTGTGTATGTACGTATGTTTGTACGTATGTATGTTTGAATCTATGTATGTATGTACGTATGTATGTACGTATGTATGTACGTACGTATGTACGTAGGTATTACGTATGTATGTACGATGTATGTTCGTATGTAGGTACGTATGTACGTACGTACGTACTTATGTATGTCGTATGTAGTACGTAGGTATGTACGTAGGTATTTACGTATGTACGTACGTATGTTTGTACGTATGTAAGTACGTATGTAGGTACGTATGTAGGTACGTATGTATGTACGTATGTATGTACGCATGTATGTACGTATGTACGTATGTAGGTACGTATTTATGTACATATGTATGTACGTATATATGTACGTATGTACGTACGTATGGACGTATGTACGTACGATGTATGTACGTAGGTATGAACGTAGGTATGTACGTAGCTATGTACGTAGGTATGTACGTATGTATGTATGTATGTTTGTACGTATGTAGGTACGTATGTAGGTACGTATGTATGCACGTATGTATGTACGTATGTATGTACGTATTTACGTACTATGTATGTACGTATGTTTGAATGTATGTATGTATCTACGTATGTATGTACGTACGTAGTACGTAGTATGTACGTATTATGTACGAATGAAGGTACGTATGTATGTTGTATGTAGGTACGTATGTACGTACCTATGTGTTACGTATGTATGTACGTATGTATGTACGTATGTATGTACGTATGTATGTACTTATGTATGTACGTATGTATGTCCGTATGTATGTACGTATGTTTGAATGTATGTATGTTTGAATGTATGTATGTATGTACGTATGTATGTACGTGTAGGTACGTATGTATGTACGATGTAGGTACGTATGTATGTACCTAGGTTATGTACGTATGTATGTACGTATGTAGTACGTATGTATGTACGTATGTATGTACGTATGTATGTAGTATGTATGTATGTATGTATGTACGTACTATGTTTTGTACGTATGTATGTTTGAATGTATGTATGTATGTACGTATGTATGTACTATGTAGGTACGTATGTTTTACGTATGTATGTACGTATGTATGTACGTATGTATGTACGTATGTATGTACGTATAGGTACGTAATGTCTGTACGTATGTATGTACGTATGCTGTACGTATGTATGTACGTATGTATGTACGTATGTATGTACGTGTTATGTACGTATGTATGTACGTATGTAGGTATTATATTATGTATTTATGTATGTATGTATGTATGATGCATGTATGTATCCATGTATGTATGTATTTATGTATGTATGTATGTAAGTATGTATGGATGTCTGTATGCATGTATGTATGAATGTAGGTATGCATGTGTTTATGCATGTATGTATGCATGTATGTATGCGTGCATGTGTGTATGGATGTATGTATGCATGTTATGGATGTATTATGTTCTATCTATGTATGTATGTATTATGTATGTAGTTTATGTATGCATACGCGTGTATGTACGTGTGTATGTGTGTATGCACGTATATACATATGTACGTACGTATGTATGTATGTATGTATGCATGTATGTATGTATGTACGTATGTAGGTACGTATGTATGTACGTATGTATGTACCTATGTATGTAGGTCTGTCCGTAGGTAGTAGTAGGTATGTACGTAGGTAGGTACGAACGTATGTACGTCGTTTGTACGTATGTATGGTACGTATGTATGTACGTATGTATTTACATGTGGTTAAATGTATGTATTTTTGACTGTATGTATGTATGTACGTATGTTTGTACGTATGTATTTACTTATCTATGTACGTATGTATTTACCTATTTATGTACATACGTAGGTACGTATGTATGTACGTATGTATGTACGTATGTATGTACGTATTAGGTACGTGTGTATGTACGTATGTTTGTACGTATGTATGTTTGATGTTTGTATGTATGTACGTATGTTTGAATGTATGTATGTATGTACGTATTTATGTACGTATGTTGTACGTATTTATGTACGTATGTATGTGAATGTAGGTAGTCGTATGTCTGTATGTAGGTACGTATGTATGTACCTATGTATGTACGTAGTATGTACGTATGTATGTACGTATGTAGTACGTATGTATGTACGTATGTATGTACTTATGTATGTACGTATGTATGTCCGTATGTATGTACGTATGTTGATGTATGTATGTTTGATTGTATGTATGTATGTACGTATGTATGTACCTATGTATGTACGTATGTAGGTACGTATGTATGTATGTATGTATGTATGTACGTATGTATGTACGTATGTATGTACGTATGTATGTATGTATGTATGTATTATGTATGTATGTACGTATGTTTGTACGTATGTTTTTGAATATATGTATGTATGTACGTATGTATGTAAGTATGTATGTACGTATGTATGTACGTATGTATGTACGTATGTAGGTACGTATGTGTGTACTATGTAATGTACGCATGTATGTACGTATGTATGTACGTACGTATGTACGTATGTATGTACGTATGTATGTACGTATGTATCTATGTATCTATGTATTATGTATGTATGTATGTATGCATGTATGTATCCATGTATGTATGTATGTATGTATGTATGTATGTAAGTATGTATGGATGTCTGTATGCATGTATGTATGAATGTAGGTATGCATGTGTTTATGCATGTATGTATGCATGCATGTATGCGTGCATGTGTGTATGGATGTATGTATGCATGTGTGTATGTTATGTATGTATTTATCATGTATGTGTATGTATGTATTATGTATTTATGTAGCATACGCATGTATGTACGTATGTATGTACGTATGTATGTACGTGTGTATGTACGCATGTTGTACGTATGTATGTTTGAATGTTTGTATGTATGTACGTATGTTTGAATGTGTATGTATGTACGTATGTATGTACGTATGTATGTACTATGTATGTACGTATGTATGTACGAATGTAGGTACGTATGTAGTATGTATGTAGGTAGTATGTATGTACTATATGTACGTATGTATGTACGTATGTATGTACGTATGTATGTACTTATGTATGTACGTATGTATGTCCGTATGTATGTACGTATGTTTGAATGTATATGTTTGATTGTATGTATGTATGTGTGTATGTATGTACCTATGTATGTACGTATGTAGGTACGTACGTATGTATGTATGTATGTACGTATGTATGTACGTACGTATGTTTATGTATGTAGTGTATGTATGTATGTATGTATGTATGTACGTATGTTTGTACGTATGTATGTTTGAATATATGTATGTATGTACGTATGTATGTAAGTATGTATGTACGTATGTATGTACGTATGTATGTACGTATGTAGGTACGTATGTCTGTACGTATGTATGTACGCATGTATGTACGTATGTATGTACGTATGTATGTACGTGTGTATGTACGTATGTATGTACGTATGTATGTACGTAGTATGTATGTATCTATGTATGTATGTATGTATGTATGTATGCATGTATGTATCCCTGTATGTATGTATATTATGTATGTATGTATGTAAGTATGTATGGATGTCTGTATGCATGTATGTATGAATGTAGGTATGCATGTGTTTATGCATGTATGTATGCATGCATGTATGCGTGCATGTGTGTATGGATGTATGTATGCATGTGTGTATGTATGTATGTATGTATCTATGTATGTATGTATGTATGTATGTATGTATTTATGTATGCATACGCGTGTATGTACGTATGTATGTGTGTATGTACGTATATACATATGTACGTACGTACGTATGTATGTATGTATGTATGTATGTACGTATGTAGGTACGTATGTATGTACGTATGTATGTACGTACGTATGTACGTATGTATGTACGTAGGTATGTCCGTAGGTATGTAGGTAGGTATGTACGTAGGTAGGTACGAATGTATGTACGTATGTTTGTACGTATGTATGTACGTATGTATGTACGTATGTATTTACGTATGGTTAAATGTATGTATGTTTGACTGTATGTATGTATGTACGTATGTATGTACGTATGTATTTACGTATGTATATACGTATGTATGTACCTATTTATGTACATACGTATGTACGTATGTATGTACGTATGTATGTACGTATGTATGTACGTATGTAGGTACGTGTGTATGTACGTATGTTTGTACGTATGTATGTTTGAATGTATGTATGTATGTACGTATGTATGTACGTATGTAGGTACGTACGTATGTACGTAGGTATGTACGTATGTATGTACGTATGTATGTTCGTATGTAGTTACGTATGTACGTATACATGTACGTATGTAGGTACGTAGGTATGTACGTAGGTATGTACGTAGGTATGTACGTGTGTATGTACGTATGTATGTACGTATGTATGTACGTATGTATGTATGTATCTATGTATGTATGTATGTATGTATGTATGTATGTATGCATGCATGTATGTATCCATGTATGTATGTATGTATTATGTATGTATGTATGTATGTAGTAGTATGTAAGTATGTATGGATGTATGTATGCATGTATGTATGAATGTAGGTATGCATGTGTTATGCATGTATGTATGCATGTATGTATGCGTGCTTGTGTGTATGGATGTATGTATGCATGGGTGTACGTATGTATGTATGTATCTATGTATGTATGTATGTATGTATGTATGTATTTATGTATGCATACGCGTGTATGTACGTATGATGTACATATTTATGTACGTACGTATGTACGTATGTAGGTACGTATGTATGTACGTATGTATGTACGAGTGTACGTACGTATGTTTGTACGTATGTATGTTTGAATGTATGTATGTATGTGCGTATGTATGTTTGAATGTATGTATGTATGTACGTATGTATGTATGTATGTATGTATGTACGTACGTATGTACGTACGTATGTATGTATGTATGTATGTACGTATGTTTGAATGAATGTATGTATGTACGTATGTATGTACGTATGTATGTACGTATGTATGTACGTATGTATGTACGTATGTATGTACGAATGTAGGTACGTATGTATGTACGTATGTAGGTACGTATGTATGTACCTATGTATCTACGTATGTATGTACGTATGTATGTACGTATGTATGTACTTATGTATGTACGTATGTATGTACGTATGTATGTACGTATGTTTGAATGTATGTATGTTTGAATGTATGTATGTATGTACGTATGTATGTACGTATGTAGGTACGTATGTATGTACGTATGTATGTACCTATGTATGTACCTATGTATGTACGTATGTATGTACGTATGTATGTACGTATGTATGTACGTATGTATGTACGTATGTAGGTACGTATGTATGTACGTATGTATGTACGTATGTATGTATGTATGTATGTATGTATGTATGTACGTATGTTTGTACGTATGTATGTTTGAATGTATGTATGTATGTACGTATGTATGTACGTATGTATGTACGTATGTATGTACGTATGTATGTACGTATGTATGTACGTATGTATGTACGTATGTATGTACGTAGGTAGGTATGTATGTATGTACGTATGTAGGTACGTATGTCTGTACGTATGTATGTACGTATGTATGTACGTATGTAGGTACGTATGTAAGTATGTATCTATGTATGTATGTATGTATATATGTATGTATGTATGCATGTATGAATCCATGTATGTATGTATGTATGTATGTATGTATGCATGTAAGTATGTATGATGTCTGTATGCATGTATGTATGAATGTAGGTATGCATGTGTTTATGCCTGTATGTATGCATGTATGTGTGCGTGCATGTGTGTATGGATGTATGTATGCATGTGTGTACGTATGTATGTATGTATCTATGTATGTATGTATGTATGTATGTATTTATGTATGCATACGCGTGTATGTACGTATGTATGTGTGTATGCACGTATATACCTACGTACCTACGTACGTATGTATGTATGTATGTACGTATGTCTGTACGTATGTATGTACGTATGTATGTACGTATGTATGTACGTATGTATGTACGTAGGTATGTCCGTAGGTATGTAGGTAGTTATGTACGCAGGTAGGTACGAATGTATGTACGTATGTTTGTACGTATGTATGTACGTATGTATGTACGTATGTATTTACGTATGGTTAAATGTATGTATGTTTGACTGTATGTATGTATGTACGTATGTATTTACGTATGTATGTACCTATTTATGTACGTACGTATGTACGTATGTATGTACGTATGTATGTACGTATGTATGTACGTATGTATGTACGTATGTATGTACGTGTGTATGTACGTATGTTTGTACGTATGTATGTTTGAATGTATGTATGTATGTACGTATGTATGTACGTATGTATGTACGTACGTATGTACGTACGTATGTACGTAGGTATGTACGTATGTATGTACGTATGTATGTTCGTATGTAGGTACGTATGTACGTACGTATGTACGTATGTATGTACGTATGTAGGTACGTAGGTATGTACGTAGGTATGTACGTAGGTATGTACGTAGGTATGTACGTATGTATGTACGTAGGTTTGTACGTGTGTAGGTATGTATGTAGGTACGTATGTAGGTACGTATGTAGGTACGTATGTATGTACGTATGTACGTACGTATGTACGTACGTATGTACGTATGTATGTACGTATGTATGTACGTATGGTATGTACGTAGGTATGTACGTAGTATGTACGTAGGTATGACGTATGTATGTACGTATGTATGTATGTGTGTAGGTACGTATGTATGCACGTATGTATGTACGTATGTATGTACACGTATTCATACGTATGTTTGAATGTAGGTATGTTGAATGTATGTATGTTTGAATGTATGTATGTATGTACGTATGTATGTACGAATATAGGTACGTATGTATGTACGAATGTAGGTACGTATGTATGTACGTATGTAGGTACGTGTGTATGTACCTATATATGTACGTATGTATGTACGTATGTATGTACGTATGTATGTACGTATGTATGTACGTATGTATGTACGTAGGTAGGTACGTATGTATGTACGTATGTAGGTACGTATGTATGTACCTATGTATGTACGTATGTATGTACGTATGTATGTACGTATGTATGTACGTATGTATGTACGTATGCATGTACGTATGTTTGAATGTATGTATGTTTGAATGTATGTATGTGTACGTATGTATGTACGTATGTAGGTACGTATGTATGTACGTATGTATGTACGTATGTATGTACCTATGTATGTACCTATGTATGTACGTATGTATGTACGTATGTATGTACGTATGTATGTACGTATGTATGTAGGTATGTATGTACGTGTGTATGTACGTATGTATGTACGTATGTAGGTACGTATGTATGTACGTATGTATGTACGTATGTAGGTACATATGTATGTACGTATGTTTGTACGTATGTATGTTTGAATGTATGTATGTATGTACGTATGTTTGTACGTATGTATGTTTGAATGTATGTATGTATGTACGTATGTATGTACGTATGTATGTACATATGTATGTACGTATGTATGTACGTATGTATGTAGGTATGTATGTACGTATGTATGTACGTATGTATGTACGTATGTATGTACGTATGTATGTACGTATGTAGGTACGTATGTATGTACGTATGTAGGTACGTATGTCTGTACGTATGTATGTACGTATGTATGTACGTGTGTATGTACGTATGTATGTATGTATCTATGTATGTATGTATATATGTATGTATGTATGTATGTATGTATGCATGTATGTATCCATGTATGTATGTATGTATGTATGTATGTATGTAAGTATCTATGGATGTATGTATGCATGTATGTATGAATGTAGGTATGCATGTGTTTATGCATGTATGTATGCATGTATGTATGCGTGCATGTGTGTATGGATGTATGTATGCATGTTTGTACGTATGTATGTATGTATCTATGTAGGTATGTATGTATGTATGTATGTATTTATGTATGCATACGCGTGTATGTACGTATGTATGTGTGTATGCACGTATGTACATACGTACGTACGTATGTATGTATGTATGTATGTATGTATGTATGTATGTATGTATGTATGTATGTATGTACGTATGTATGTACGTATGTATGTACGTATGTATGTA
Organism: Flaveria trinervia; assembly: GCA_025506515.1. Classification (NCBI taxonomy): domain Eukaryota; kingdom Viridiplantae; phylum Streptophyta; class Magnoliopsida; order Asterales; family Asteraceae; genus Flaveria; species Flaveria trinervia. The sequence goes on along the minus strand of JACCIX010000325.1, from coordinate 2,309 downwards.
CGTATGTATGTACGTATGTAGGAACGTAGGTATGTCCGTAGGTATGTACGTATGTATGTACGTATGTATGTACGTATGTATGTACGCATGTTTTAATGTATGTATGTTTGAATGTATGTATGTATGTACGTATGTATGTACCAATGTAGGTACGTATGTATGTACGTATGTAGGTACGTATGTATGTACCTATGTATGTACGTATGTATGTACGTATGTATGTACGTATGTGTGTACGTATGTATGTACGTATGTATGTACGTATGTATGTACGTATGTATGTACGTATGTATGTACGTATGTAGGTACGTATGTATGTACGTATCTTGGTACGTATGTCTGTACGTATGTATGTACATATGTATGTACGTATGTATGTACGTATGTATGTATGTATCTATGTATGTATGTATGTATGTATGTATGTATGTATGTATGTATGTATGTATGTATGTATGCATGTATGTATCCATGTATGTATGTATGTTGTATGTATGTATGTATGTATGTATGTATGTAAGTATGTATGGATGTATGTATGCATGTATGTATGAATGTAGGTATGCATGTGTTTATGCATGTATGTATGCATGTATGTATGCGTGCATGTGTGTATGGATGTATGTATGCATGTGTGTACGTATGTATGTATGTATCTATGTATGTATGTATGTATGTATGTATGTATTTATGTATGCATACGCGTGTATGTACGTATGTATGTGTGTATGCACGTATATACATACGTACGTACGTACGTATGTAGGTATGTATGTATGTATGTATGTATGTATGTACGTATGTATGTACGTATGTATGTACGTATGTATGTACGTATGTATGTACGTAGGTATGTACGTAGGTATGTACGTAGGTAGGTACGAATGTATGTACGTATGTTTGTACGTATGTATGTACGTATGTATTTACGTATGGTTAAATGTATGTATGTTTGACTGTATGTATGTATGTACGTATGTATGTACGTATGTATTTACGTATGTATGTACTTATGTATGTACCTATTTATGTACATACGTATGTACGTATGTATGTACGTATGTATGTACGTGTGTATGTACGTATGTTTGTACGTGTGTATGTACGTATGTTTGTATGTATGTACGTATGTATGTACGTACGTATGTACGTACGTATGTACGTAGGTATGTACGTATGTATGTACGTGTGTACGTACGTATGTAGGTACGTATGTACGTACGTATGTACGTATGTATGTACGTATGTAGGTACGTAGGTATGTACGTAGGTATGTACGTAGGTATGTACGTATGTATGTACCTATGTTTGTACGTGTGTAGGTACGTATGTAGGTACGTATGTAGGTACGTATGTATGTACGTATGTATGTACGTATGTACGTACGTATGTACGTATGTATGTACGTATGTATGTACGTAGGTATGTACGTAGGTATGTACGTAGCTATGTACGTAGGTATGTACGTATGTAGTACGTATGTATGTACGTATGTATGTACGTATGTAGGTACGTATGTATGCACGTATGTATGTACGTATGTATGTACGTATGTTTGAATGTATGTATGTTTGAATGTATGTATGTATGTACGTATGTATGTACCAATGTAGGTACGTATGTATGTACGTATGTAGGTACGTATGTATGTACCTATGTATGTACGTATGTATGTACGTATGTATGTACGTTTGTATGTACGTATGTATGTACGAATGTAGGTACGTATGTATGTACGTATGTAGGTACGTATGTATGTACCTATGTATGTACGTATGTATGTACGTATGTATGTACGTATGTGTGTACGTATGTATGTACGTATGTAGGTACGTATGTATGTACGTATGTTTGAATGTATATGCGTTGGAATGTATGTATGTATGTACGTATGTATGTACGTATGTAGGTACGTATGGATGTACGTATGTATGTACGTATGTATGTACCTATGTATGTACCTATGTATGTACGTATGTATGTACGTACGTGTAGTACGTATGTAGTAGGTATGTACGTATGTATGTAATAGTAGTAGATGTATGTACGTATGTATGTATGTATGTATGTATGTAGTACGTATGTTTGTACGTATGTATGTTTGAATGTATGTATGTATGTACGTATGTATGTACGTATGTATGTACGTATGTATGTGGGTATGTATGTACGTGTGTATGTACGTATGTATGTACGTATGTATGTACGTATGTATGTACGTATGTATGTACGTATGTAGGTACGTATGTCTGTACGTATGTATGTACGTATGTAGGTACGTATGTATGTACGTATGTTGTACGTATGTA